>JAPQWN010000010.1:52903277-53194249 GCA_028538565.1 Umbellularia californica
GTGAATCCGGAAGGGACCCAAATTTTTTTGTTTGCATTAGTCAGTGATTCTGTGGGCAGGTTCGGTTTTTAAATTCAATGAAACAGACGTTCATTAACTACAGGAAAGTGCTGCCTCTGTCATGCAGGCTTGCAGGTGGTGTAACACAAGCCCGACTTAATTCAAAAGCTGACGACTCCTAAACGCTTTTAACTTCGAGGTCTCAAACCTAGTGGTTAAGATTAGATGATTAAAGTGATACCTAGGCAACTGCTATTACTCCTCTTCACACTCTTTTACTCCCATCTTCATGTTTGGTTGTAAAACAAGGAGGGTTGCGAGGGTCCCGCCTAGAGTTTCCTTGGTGGTAGGAGTGGAGCTTCGTAATGGAACCTACCTATTGAAAATCTACGCTGCTTAACATGACCTTACTCGTATATAAGATATCTCCACAATTCTGTCCAATAAAAACTGGTCCATCGTAAATGATAGAATATGAGATTGATTATGTGATTATTGAATATGATCAATAATTCATATGATTGTGTTGACCGCATTATTAGTCATGTTCTCAGTTTTACGGTCCAACCAATTTCTATTTTAGTAGAATATGGGGATATCCCCTAGACGTGAAAGGCATTCATTTTGAGTCACTGTTGTTTTCATTAGATGGGGCCCATTATAAAGCTCCACTCCTTCCACTGTGGGAGAATTTTAGTGAGGCACCAGGAGCATCAAAACTCTTAGTTAGGGAAATGTTCCCCTACAAGTAGACTACATATGGCTTATATGCAATCCATCTCATGGTGCCCACTTAAATGTAGGTTTACCAATTGGAAGAAGGTAGATTGATGGGTCACCGCATGGACAAGGGGGCTCCAAAAATTAGCCCCACCAGATTATCCTAGTCCTAAATCTATTGGTGTGAAAGTTTAAGCGCATTTTAACTATAGATTTTTTTGAGATTCAATTAATGGTGAGTAAATGTATAATGAGTAAGAAATTGGACTCGATGCTAGATCATGAGAAGAAAAGACTATCGAGGCCGCACCAATTAAAGGTAGGCCCAAGTAAGCCCTACAGTGCTGGACTACACTTGCTGTACTGCTCATAGGAGAATATTTTCCCTCTTGATTTATACTTCAAAATGCAAACCCACATTTTCTCGTCTTTTTTATGGCTTTCTTTCATTCTTTTTCTTTTTTTTTTTTTTTTTTTTTTTTCACAGCAGCTTTCATTTTCAATTAAGGTTTGAATATATAAAAAGAACTCAAAGATCAAAATGTAGGTAGATGGAGCTTGGTTGATGATGACTAGATGCTGTTCTACATTTTTATGCATGTACATGGTTTGGCGTACTGTAGCGAGGCGATCATTAATGATGTGTGAAAAAGCTTGGATATAAGTGTAAAAGATGTGAGTTTTAACTCTTACTTTAGTAAAAAAAAGTCATGAGAGACACAAAGGCAGAGCAGTCTGCTGTCGTAACATTTATGGACACTACAGGGCCAAAACTGTTGTGAACTTTGTTACATGGGCCACATACTTGATGAGGTTTTTCAATGCTATGTGAGAAGGCTTATGGTCCATGTGGTGCATCTGTCAAGATTTTGAGTGTCGGCTAAATTCATGGGTTAGACAAAACTCTGGGTCTTTGAATTGTATTTTTTATTTAGAAAAGACCTTTGAAGATAGAAGATTGGAAGGACTCATAAGAAGAAAGTCTGAAAGATTTAGAAGAAGTCTGCTGGAGATAGTGTGCTGATTTTCCGGATCAATCCAGAGAGGGGTTTGCTCGAGCGACCATTATATTCGCTCGAGCGAACTGAATCGGAACAGTCCAGTTCTGAAACAGAGGCTGGTCCGCTCGAGCGAACATGGCGCAGACAGTGGTACGAATTTGGAAACTTGATTTTCTAATTTTGCTCAAACTGCTGGTTTCCATCCTAATCAAATTAGAAAACTTTAAGCACGAACCAATGGCTATTTAAAGGGTTCATAGGCTATTGCAAAGATAGACCTCACCTCTCTAAGTTCTGATTTTGAGATTATTATTGAGAGAGTTCTTCTCTAGAGTTTTTATGAAGTTATGCTGCCGAGCTCTCTAGAGTCAGTTCTTCTACATCATTTGTAGAAGATTATCTTCCTGCGAGAAGATCTGAGGAGTCAAGTGCTGGTTTGAATCCGTTGCAATCAACGGTGTGAAGTCATTGAAGCGTGAGGCGACACAAGGTAACTTCAGTCCTTGGGTAGGGGATATCTAGGGAAGAGATCTAAGTTTCTTGTAATTGCGAGATTCATAGTGCTTGATTTGATCCAGTTCGGATCGGTGGTTTTTCACCCGGTTAGGATTTTCCACCTTATATTTGGTGTCCTTGTGATGTGTGCTTGTTGATTTATTTCCACTGCATTATATTTATTTCTGCACACTTTTGTGTTTATTGTTTGAGTAGACCAATCTAGAGATCCCGGACCCTAAAATATTTTTCAGCATCTCTACATAATATCCATCAAGAACAAAAGGTCTCTATCTGAAAATATCTGATAAATGAAGTTCTAAGTTGAACGACCAATTGTTTTCAAAATCAAAGGTAAGGATTCAGCCATTCAGGAGACAATTTATTCACAAACACATTGAACTACTTTTCATACTTTGTATTGAATTCTCAGAAATTCATAGAAAATTGAGTTTTAACTAAGGAATATTAAGGTGTTGAAAAGAGAGACATGTAATGCATGGATAGATGTAGATGGGACCCTAGGATTTTTTTTACAGTTTGCACGACATGAAGCATTCTGGTGTTACCAAAATACAGGACAACAAGAATTATAGCCAAATCAGGTTTATCAAATGGCTCTTCTAGCTGTAACTTTCAAGAGGAGATGTATACTTTAGCCATTATAACAGGCCTTATTTAGGATTATGTGAAACTACGGAGGCATCTGAGTTGTAAGCATACGGCGAAAGTTGGTAGTAAACGGCTTTCTGTTGCTCAAACTCCAATCACAATGATAAAGTCTTTCAAGCAATGGAGACGAAAGCTTGCCGTGTTTACTAGCAACACATCACACCTACGTCGAGAATTCGTGCTGCTTTTCTATACGTTTGTCTTCTCAAACTTGGACTGTTGTTCGTTCGTTCCTTATCTGTCTATGATCGACACCTTTCCACAACTTGGGATAAACCCAAGAAAGCATTGATAATGGACTCAAACATCTAGTGTTTTGTCATTCCCTTTTCAATGGACGGTTTGAAGAAGGAATCGAACTGAGACATGGTAAATTGTCGGCAATGAACTCTAATTGCAGGGTGGCCCACTTCCCTCTTTGTTTTGAATTCCAGAATACATAGTAAAGTGGTTTTTTTTTTTTTTTTAGAGAAAATATTAGCACTACAGCCAGGGATTGATTCTTGTATATGATAGAGATTGGATCATCACTTTTTATAGTTTATTTGGTTGATAAGTATAGGTAATAGTATCTTGTGAAAGGAGTAGTTATTTGATGCCTATTTCTTGATGTTTTCCTTCAAGCATTCACTCTATGTCTGCATGTCGATAAAAGGTTCATTTGTTTGTTAACTTTTTATGTACCTATGAGTGACATTTTTTTGTTGGGAATGAATTGAAAAGAGAAAATGGAGTTCAAAGTATTTAGATATACAAATATAACGAAGTGTTACTTGGGAGTCCGGATCCCCAAGTGCCTCTCATGAGTAAGAAGTGTGAAACTCTACCATGGAGCCCGTCTATTGATAATTCACGTTGTTCTAAATAAATGTCTTTTCGTCGGACAACTTATCCCGTTCAAAGTTTACTTCAATAAGAGTCGATTCCCTCATAACTACTTTTACATAATGAACCCCTCAATGAAGAATTTCCCCCTCCGATCTTGGTAGCACAGTTTATATCATATTACCCAAATTATAGTCTAGTCCTGAGTGCTTTAAATTCATGCCACATGCCAAAAAAAAAAAAAAAAAATCTATCAGATATAGTTATTTTTATTATTCTTAATTTAGAGCCATGAAATAGATGGTCAAAGATAAAATTTGCCTTCATCTAATCATCGACAATTTTATGACTAGATTAGAAATATCTATGGATATATTTTTTTCTTAGATAGTTGGAGTTTAATATCAATGGGAGGAGGGCAGATGGAACGGTCTCCCGGTGGACAAGAGAGAGCTAAGTACCGGATTATTCAAACCCATGGTCTAATAGCCTTAAGGGCCTGTTTGGATAGCCAATAAATAGAGTAGAGTGAAGTTAAATGGGCTCTAACAGTCTAAAATTTCAACTCTACACTGCTTGGATGATTCTGGCCCAATAGATGACGTAATGTTGTGAGCCACATGTACTCCATTTCATTTCAACTCAAAATACTTTAATTTCCTTGAGTAAAAGTGGATTCTACTCCAAACCTTAACTTCAAAATAAGCATCCAAATGGAGTGAAGTGAAGTACTCTACTTTAATTTCAACCTACTTATCTTCACTTCACTTCACATGTGAAATCTACTTCATTTTACTCCACTCCTCATTTATCTAAACAGGCCCTAAAGTTTAATGGTGTCTTTGCAAGAGATTTCATCCAATGGTTTATGAAGGTTCAATTATGATTATAAATTTATGCCAGATGCCCCATCATAGGAGGAAGAGAGTATCAAAGGGAATGCATTGATCAAAGGTGGGCTACATGGGGCCCATAGAGATGGACTACGTTCTGTCTACTCATGGGAGAATAGATATTATTGAATGTATGGGTAATTAATATATCCACCAGCACACATTGTTCAAGTCACGCCCATGTACGAGAGCATCATCTCCTTCGTGCCCTCCAAATTCTAGATTGCATGCCATCGTGCACCCAATCACCATAATTAAAAAACTTGGAAAACTGCAAATGCTCAGCAACATCCCTTATAAAATCCCATTCTCTCTTCATCTTCACATCATTCACAACTTTGGATATCCTGTAGACATGGCTTTCACCAACACCTTGTTCCTATGCTCTCTTCTTTGCCTGTTACTCACAATCACTTCCTATGCTAGCTCTCCCTCTTATGGCTATGGCCCAAAGCCCACCTATGCAAGCCCTCCTCCCTTTTCTGGCTATGGCCCAAAACCCACCTATGCAAGCCCTCCTCCAAAACCCACTTATGCAAGCCCTCCTCCCTCTTATGGGCATGGCACAAAACCTAATGCTGAGGAGACAAGGCCAAAACCACAAGAAAAAGAGCACTTCGCAACAATAGGAGTACAAGGGCTTGCCTATTGTCAATCCAGGCTCCAAATTTGGTCCCCTTGAAGGTAACCTGACTATATAATCCTTCCTTTGCCACTAATAAATCTATCTCCTTATACAACTTGCCTTCTCATCCTAATTGGGGCTAGACTACATAAACTACATTTTTCACTTCCACACAAATGTTGAATAATGAATTACATGCAAAGGGTTTGCTGCTAATATCTATACCAAGGGTCATATGTCATTATCGTCAATGTCCTTATCCTCTCATCACATCAATGTGTAATCTTGAATTCTTGACGCTGGACCCAGCAAGCCCAAGGTCAGACCTAGCAGGCCTATTCATAGTAAAAGGATCATTTTACTATTTCAAAAACCATGTTAAACTCAGTGTTGTTCTTGGGCGGCTCCAGCCCAGCCCAATCGTAGCCTACACCACTGTGATGGATTTTATTCTAGTATGGTAAGAGGCCTATGGGTTGGACCAGGGCTATTTTCAATCAATAGTTGAATGGGCTGTGCCTGGGCTTATGTATTCTCAAAGCACAGACACTTGCCTTACTGATAGTGATTATGCAGGAGATTTAGATGATCGAAAAAGCACATCTGGCCGGGTATCTTTTCATGATGGGGTCAGGAGCTGTTTCACATATTTTGCACAAAATGGTAAATGCAATTTGCAAATGGTCTGGTCTGGTCCTAATTTTGAGGCCTGTGGGCTGGATAAGGGCCTAAATATTAAGCCTAAACAAAGAAAACCCTCAGTTTTAACTCTTTCCATGTTTTTTTTTTTTTCAAAATAGATGATGTGTTTCTTTTTTATTAAGCCCATTCTAATCGTTTCCCTTAATTGTCTTTCTTGTATAATTTACAATTACAATGAGCCTTTATGAAAAATTGAGAAAACTGTCTTCGGTTGTGTTATTTTGAGAATAAAGCCTTCTTATGGGCTCATTCATTTGGTGGGTCATCAGTCACAGTTTCACACAAAGTGTTTGCACTTGCTACTTCCTGCATTACTTCTCCTTGTTCTCACTGTGTGGATTATTGTTCAGGTGCTGTAGTGAGAGTCACATGTCTGGCCATTGATGAAAAGGGCTACGAACTAGCTCCCTTCTCTCTCTTGAGCGATGCAACCAACGCAAAAGGTTACTTCTTCGCGACATTGGCGCTTTCAGAGCTGAAGCCGTCGGTGAAGCTTTCTGAGTGCAGGGCATTCCTTAACAACTCTCCAATGAAAAACTGCGACGTTCCCACTGATGTTAACAACGGATTGAGCGGCGCTCTACTCAGTTCGCACCGCTTTCTCAATGACAAGAATATGAAACTGTATTCCGTCAGGCCCTTGGTCTACACCTCAGAGGCTAAACCAATCAACAAAGGTTATTAGAGAATGATTATAGAACTTAGGAGGCATGTGAGAATGAGATGGTTCCACCTTCATCTCACTTTCTTAATCATTTCATCAAAAGATGTTGTTCTTCTTTTATTGTTGTTTGGATTTGTTGATTCACTGATGCTTTGTTGAGGAAGTACTGCAATAAAACCACTCTACTTTTTATTATTTGCTGCTAAACATAAGAGTAAACTTTAATACTTAAGAGTAAACTTGGGACAAGTTGATGCGGTCCAGTTATAAAACAAAGTGTTCGCTGAAAAACCTGGCAGGTTAAATTCTTTTGGCCCATATTTGAATCCATGAAATTTTGATTGACTCACCGGGATTAGGTAAAAACCATCATAAGTCATGAAAAGTCATTACAAAGTATTTTTCCTTTTAATTAGGCCGAGGAGAATATGGGTGAAATACACAAGATAGATCTAAAGAAGTGCAATCTATTGAATGATTGTTGGCCATAGTAAATTGAAAAAAGCACTCCGTTGCTAACCCAACTTAGTTGATAGAAGGCTTTGGTGATGATATATTATTAATAGCACTTTTTTGGTATTTTAACTTGATTGATACTTGGCCAGTCGGTTTTGGATCTGGATTTTCTATGAACTGTTGATGAAGGTTTAGCCTATCAAGGCTTACAATGTTAGGGATGGCAACGGGGCTAATCGGGGACGGAATTGGGGTTCCCCGCCCCTGCCCCGCTCCTCTTTTATCCCGTCCCGAACTTCGGGGTAATTGATATGCCCCGTCCCCCCCCCCCCCCCGCAATACCCCGATTGCCCCTCGGGTACCCCGCCCCGCCCCTCAATTGTAAAATTTTTAAATGTGCAAGATTTGAAATTCGAACTTGGGTGGGGGAGGAACTAGAAGTTTGCCTTATCACTAGACCAAACTTCATTTCTTGTAGTGTTTTATCTTATTTAAAATATATTAATATATTCCAAATTGTTACACACATATACGTATATACACACATACATATACATATATATACACACATATACATATACACATACACATACATCTCTCCATAAACTTATTTAATGGCGGGGCGGGGTACGGTGCGGGACACGGGGCGGGGAGGGGAAAAGAGCAAACCTATCCCAGGCCTGCCCCGCCTCCGGGGCACAGTTTTATTCCCCGTCCCCGCCCCACCTAAAGATCGGGGCAGGGAAAACCCGCGCGGGTTGGAACGGGCAAGCCGGGGCGGGGCGGGGCGGGGTGGGGCAAAATTGCCACCCCTATTAAACAATGCACAATCAAAAGATAGTTATTTCATGCCTCATATTTGTTAAACAATACAAAAAGATGGCAAGATTTCATAGCAAGTGAAACTGAAGAATAAACATGCCTCTATTTATGCAAATTATACTAGGAGTTTATGTTTTGATTTTGACCATCGGTTATGCTTTTGACCAGAAGTTACACAACTTTATTTAAAAATTTTCATATTCTATTGTACTCCCCAATGTATCGATCCTCATCTCACTCCACTCACTCCACTCACTCCATGCAACAATACACTTTTTGTATAACTGCTCTTTCATTTTATCATTTATCACTCATTAACTACTTTACATTCGAAAGACTTTTGGGTTTACCATCTTTACAAAGTTGAAAATATTTGAATTCTTGGCCTTTTTGTTTCACTCGGAAGCTGAAAACAAATGGCATATTTTTTTCCCATGAAACTTAATTCCCTTGGCTGTAGTTCCTGTAATTAAATTTGAAGATTTTTTATTTACAAGATTTCATGGCAAATACATTTATGCTATATCTTTAAAAAAATATAAATTGTCAACTTTCATCAAAAATTTATATTAATTAATTAAATTTATCATAACCTTTACATTTATATTGCTCGTGCTAAGCACGGGCATGTTTTGCTAGTACTGATTAAATTTGAGAAACTCCTTTCTTCAGTTGTTAATGGCAGATATGTTAATGAACTCGACTGAACTCAAACTTAATGATAGGCCTCACTCAAAATCCAAGTATAATACATATAATGACATTAATCTAATATATTATCAATTATATTTTATATGTGTATAATATCATAATGATTAATTATAATTTCTATTATATGTACATAAATAATTTTATCACACATCATACAGTACTCAGGGGTGAACCCGACTGGCCTAGAACCATATTGATTATTGACCCGACCCGACCTGGGACCTTATTATCAGTTAGGTCTGAAAAGAACTTATAAGATTTTTTAGAGTCTAGCTGATTGGGTGCCCAGGGTCCATTAACTTCACTAATCTTAACCACTTAGGCCAACGATTTGGACTGTTGGACTCCATAATCCATACATATAAAATGCAGAACCCTTTGAGGGAATGCACAAGCATGTTAGCCCATGCTCCCTAGGAGTAT
Organism: Umbellularia californica; assembly: GCA_028538565.1. Lineage (NCBI taxonomy): Eukaryota > Viridiplantae > Streptophyta > Magnoliopsida > Laurales > Lauraceae > Umbellularia > Umbellularia californica. The sequence goes on from JAPQWN010000010.1 coordinate 52,912,287, forward strand.
AAAATCATTCCTCTCAATTTTGAAAACAACCACCCACTAACTGACTAGACTTGTTCAGCAGAACAGATTGAGAGAAAATCGATCAGTTTGAATGTGCTTCTTACATACCCAAACACTATCACTGATGTCTAGCTGATGGGGCACTTTCATCCAAGCTGTTCTCTACATAATTAGATGATCTAACCCATTAAAAGCTGCCCAAGGAAACAATCAGATGCCAGTTGTTGAAATGCTTGTTCCAATCATACCCTCTCTTGGGATTTAAGTGCACTGAGTATAAGAAGCCAAAGAGTTTATCATGGTGTAAGATGCACAAGGGAGTCAGGCCTCAACGGACGAGAAGGAATCTCTACCGGTTTGCACAAATCCCTCCTACTACCAAGTAGACACTAATGCTGTATCATCAGATGACATTCCAAAGTGCTGACTTGCTCAAAGTTGCTCCCGCATCCAACTCCCATCAGATATTCTCTTTTAAGGCCAAAACCCCACCACTCACTTCACTTCTAGACCCTCAAAAAACCTCTCAAAATCCAATACCCAAGAGGCAGATATTTGAAAAATGGCAGAGTTGCAGAAAAAAAATCAAGAGAAAAGGAAGATGGAGCTGATTGGTACTTGTAATGGCAGTGGTGGGAATGGGATATACGGTCTTCTTGTGCTTGGTGGAGCTTTGGCTGCTGCTGCATTCATGACTGCTATCTCAAACCAAGGCAAAAGAAGACCCAACAATAGTCCTGTGGGAGATCTAACAGAGAATCCTCCATCAGACGAAAAGGATTGCAGCGAGACAGAAGCTCAAGGACTTTTGTCGATAATTGATACTAGGCCGGAGTCCGTAGAAAATCACCAATGGTATTGTTTCTGTAACATAGAACATTCATAACTAGTCCTATAACTCTACTATGTTGAATGATACAACAGATTTATTGTTGAACTTGCAGCATCGAAGAGGACGCATCAAGAAATTGTTCTAAGCTGATCCAGTCTCATGGGTCAGACACATCTGAGTCTCTGGTATCAGTACTTCTGTTTTCTTTCATCTCTCGCTCTTTTTTCAATCTAAATATGTCTCCTCATTGAACTTCTGATAGATATTAAAATCACTGGCTATGACGCAGTTGACAGTCCCTAGCTAGGCTAATTTGTAATACTATTAGACTGTTAACTGCTTGGTCAATATGTTCAAGCATTAGAACTGCTTGCTGATATTTTACAGGAACAGGAATCTGCTTCAAGAATCAATGGAGAAGATGAAGGAACCGTCTGCAGAAATGACAATAATATATTGGATAATTTGAAAACAGATTTTTCTGCAGCTGCTGATTATGATATCAATGACGGCATTCCCGTTCAACTCGAACTGTGCTCCTTTTCTGGCGTAAACAATGGTTTGATTAACAAACAAAGTATAAAAGTTGTTGGCCATGAGAAAGAAGGCTCTGTTAACTCATCCCTGGCAGAAACTCTAGCGGCATTTGAAGACAGTGCAGAGATTATCAAAGAAGCAAAGATAACAGACAGAGAAGAGGTAGTGCTAGAAGAATACCCATCAATGCAACCAGAAGAAGACAACAACGAAGACGATGAAGAAGAATCAATTGAAGAGAAAGAAGTAGAAGAATGTTCTGATGGAACAGGGGATTCTTCCATGGAATCAAATACTGATGCAATTTGGCCAGTGGATTCAATGGAAGAGTTAATAGAGAAGAAAACAAAAACCCATGTTGAGAGCTCAGCAAAGGATAAGCCATTGGAGCTGGAGGAGATTGGTAGTGAAGTGAAAATAGGATATAATGGCAAAGAAGTTGCAGGAACAAGACAGGAGAAGGAAAATGCCAACTTTGAAATCACAAGGAAGACGATTCTGATGGAGAAAGAGAAGAAAAGGGGGTGTGTGATAATGCAAATGAACATAATGAATTCAGATTCCAGAGCTATGTGGGTATGGGCATTGCTCGGATCTGTGGTTCTCTTGCTGGGCCATCTCATATGTGCTTGCTTTTCTTCTCAAGCCATTTGAAGGTGTAGCCGTCCCTGTTTAGGATCCCTTTTGAGTTAATAATATGGTTTCTGTTCCATATTTCTTCCACTCCATGTTGGCAAATATCAGACTTTATTTGCACATTGCATATTGGACTTTGCACACCAATATAAAAATTCCAGGCTTGGATGCGGAAAAAACATATAGGCTTTCCTTTTGGTGAATAACATCATCATCGAATAGTAAATTTTAATGGATATAGTACCACTTAAGGGATACGTCCACTGCTAGATATAGAGACCAACAAAAAAAATGGTAAAAAGAAAGTTTTCTTAATACAGTAGGGGGTGCTAATTTTCTGAATGAAATCCAACTGTAGATATCAGTTGAATGGGGGTGCACATTCACCCATGAAAAGCATGTCTACCAAATTGATGGAAACCAGTATATAGATGATGCCAAAAACAGAAAGGTGGGCATCTTTAATAATCTTATGAAGCACTGAAAAACAAAAAAATAAATCTATACTGGAAGAAGACTACTCAAGGTTAGCTTAACTATACATATCAATATGGGAAGTGGACACAACACTTGACCTTCGAACAAGTAAATGGATAGGGACGCCCCAACCAGTAACTTCACCAACATGATAAAGTGGGTATAGGACCAGAAGATTGTAAGCACATTTTGAACCGTATTTTAAAGTAGCCATGTATCATCCAATCTAGGGGAGATTGTAAACACGATGCATTAGAATAACTTTTGAACCGTATTTTAAAGTAACCATGTATCATCCAATCTAAAGAATTTACTAGTGACGACATATGATGCCAGCTGACTCTGTATGGCAGTGCGTATATCCTTGAATCAAACCTCTAGTGCCTCCAAAAGTAGAACCATTAATCTAAATAGACATGCAGTTTGACAGTAGCCTGGATATAGCAGGTAGCTGGGTGTATCCTTGAATCAAACCTCTCGGACCTCCAAAAATAGAATTCTTAATCTCAATAATCATACAGTCTGATTTAGTTGTTCTTTCTAAAAGTTCACATCATTTGGCAGCATATAAACATGAGGGAAAAGGGAAACAAAAGAAGTATCAATGTGCCCCCCCTGAATGGAACATGGAATAATAATAATTACACACATGAAAGGTGTTTGAACATAACATGAGAATCCCACTTAAAAGTTCAAATTGCATTACTTATCAGGGAGACAATTTAGTCATACTAAGAATAGCACGGTAATAAACAATGCATGATGCAAATACAAAGATACGTCCTTTTTCTTCTTTTTGATGGAACTGATACAAAGATACGCTTCCAACATAAAAGCACTGAACAGGGTTAAAATTGACTTCCAATAACATGTTAGTCACAGAAAAATTACATTTCTTCCGTATAAACAAAGGAGAATCATTCTGCATATAGCATCCATGCAACCGCTTAAGTTATTTCTTTAATAAACCATTGTTCAATTTTGCTTTCATTACCATAGTGATAATGATTTGCCACTTATCATACATTGATGAATTAAGTCATCCATTTCATATTTTTTCAGATTTAAAAATCCATTAGAGGCTACATAGTACCTAAGAAACTGAATAAAAAGACTAGGGAAATAGATATGTAAGGAATTATGCCTAACAAGAAACTAGTGTCTTAAAGCTCATGAGGAAAATCAAAACAAAGAAAAATATAGATATGGAGCTTTCTAAACAATCTTTTACACATAACAATTACCACTCAAGATGTCTAAGTCACATAAGCAAGACAATTCAAGATGTGCATCCTTCCAAGCCAGCCATCAGAATAACCCAGCCAGCTTACAAGAAAATGACCACAACACAAAGCATTGCATATTCCCAAAAACATTTCATGCATACTCACTAACAGAACCAACAAACACAACCATCGTAACAACAAATGTAAAACTCACCTCAAAGACAAATGGGTCTCAGTGCATCATTCATGTTTAAAAAGTAAAGAGTAAGAATAAATGTCATTCCCTGTAGGGAATGGGAAATAAAGCACCCTAAAAAAGAATTATTTGAATAAAATAACACCACAAGTATCTAATCAGCCATTTTAGCCAACCGGTGAACGGTGCTTCTTGCAAGTCGGTTACTCGGATCAATCTTTAAAACCGTTCTTAGATCATCTGCTCCAAGTTTGTATTTCTCAGAGCTCTCATAGAGAAGTGCACGTTGCAGTAGCACCGAAACATTAGTACTATCGTGTTCAAGTACCTGTGAAAAAACATAAAACAACGATTCTCATTATGGTAACTAAGAAAATGTATTAAATCATGCTCTCTAGAGAGATAGAAAAGGGTATTTTATTTTACTTATTGTTTAACCAGCAACTGTCAAGGTGTAGCCGTGTAGGGTGCTATTCTAAGCTGTTCATTTGGTGGGCCACCAATAGGGAAATCCTAAGTTTGTTTGAACCATGAGTTGCAAATGCGCAATCAAAGCAATGATCCACTTTTAAAAAGAAAATTTCTGACTGTCAGGGCCCACTGGATCACTGTAAAAGGAGAAGTAACTCGGTCTAGATGAAGGGAGGTCAGAGTGTTGGGAAATGTCCACTGATGTATAAACCAAGTTACTAGCTTGGTTGCGGTAAAAATCCTGCACCCAGAACCAGAATACCCGCGAAAACTTACAAATCACAGAGAGAAAAGACAGGAACTTTGGGTGATCATTCATGCATCTATGGAGGGGATCCAAAAGTTCCAGACAACAAAATTCTTCTGATAAGAACTAGGTACACAGTTGGAAGGTGCTCAGTCTTGCAACCAGGATTGTGGGTCCAATTCATGTTACCTTGAAAAAGAGTTCTGCTCACAGCCTGACCTACAAGTCTTCTGACAAGCAACTGAGATTGTGGTAACCACTAACCAGAGCAATGTGTGACGAGATACAGGTAAGCAGAGTGGTGTCATTTAGGTCCCTTGGAGATCTAATACCTGAAGAGTTCCTGAATCTCACTATAATAGGGTATTCAAGTTACTACGTTCTTTTCTGCAACCAAAGTACACTTTAGCTCAGCTAGATTGTAATTGAGAGGATGTCCAAATGCTTGAACTCCTTGACTTGTAGGTGATCAGAGTTACCTGCACTTGGTTTGCATAGATCCAGACAGGCTCTTAGGATCATTGGATGCAAAAGAATTTACGTTATTTATCATCTCTCAAGGAGCCCATCCTACCTATAAATGATTTTTACCACTTATAAATGTCCTCGAATGCATAGCCTATAGGACCCATCAAATTGAATGACCAATTAATTGCAATCGGTATGAGGATTTGAAGCAGCATTCAGTATAGGTGTTCGTCAAAGAAAGCAATTTCTCATTATGAAACATTTTTCAGATTAGTCATGTATAAGTGCCAAGCAAACATTGGAAACAGGAAGAGAGAAATGTAAGTAAAACAAGAGGAAAATTAATTTTTCTTGTAACCATGGATTGAACATTAAATATACCTCCAAATCAAATCCCACAATTTCAATGGTCTACAATGTGAAACTAAAGAAATGGAAGCAACACAACAACGGAGAATGACAACAATAAGAATGATCAGATTCAACAGATAATTTTGAATTGAAAAAGAGAACTAGAAGAACATTACCTTAGAACAGTCAGCCACAGCCTTCTTATACTCCCCAACTTCTTTATAACATGAAGCTCTGCATGACAGAACCTCCACAGAACCTGCATCATCACCAGCCTTCTCCAAAAGTGTCACTGCCCAGGACAGCCACTTTATGGCATCTGCGTATTGCCCCTGTTTCTGATTGTCCATTCCCTTGTTCTTCGCCATTGAAGCTGTCACCCCCACTGGAGGAGGTGGCAGCCCATCGAGCTCAGTCGTACCGCCAGCGTCATCTCCTCCAATCTCTGAATCCATTCCCCAATCGTCCATTTCGGAAAATTCCTGCTTCGCAGACCCTCCCGCAGCAGAAGCAGATGGAGCTGTCGACGAAAACAACATATCCAGTGGATCTACACCTTTGGATTGGGGAGGAGGATTCTGGGGTGTAAAAGATTGTGAATTTTGTGCACCCCAATCACCCATTTTCGGAAAAACACCTGAATTCGATGAATTGGAAGAATTACTGCCAATAGGAGAGGAATTCGACGCCCCTGTTTTCTGGGCAGCCTGAAAACCCCCAAAAGAGAAATCACCCGCAGCATTATTCTTGCTTGCAGACGAATTCCCAATTGGCTGCGACGCCTTCGATCCAAATCCACCCAAAGACGCAAAAGGGTCCTTGTTCGAATTCATGGTTGATCCGGAATTCATTGCAGGAACTGAAAAGCTCCCACCTTTACCATTATTATTGAGATTTCCAGCAAACCCACCACTGCTTTTCATCGGATCATTCACTTTCGGAAGCGAATCTTTCACTTTCGGAAGCGAATCTTTCAAACCCCCCATCGAGTACGAACTCTTCGGAGCAGCGTCCTTCAACGGAACATTCCCGCCGGACTTAGCTTGCCCGAGAGCAGATCCGACGAGATCCCCGAACAGGTTCGGGTTCTTCGACTCCGAGAGGCCGATGCGGGTTCCGGGGCCCGATGGGGCGGAGGCGTTCCAGCTCTTGCCGAAGATATCCCCCACCATGGAGGTGGGGTTGGAGGAGATGGTGGATCTGGAAGCGGGTGGCGCAGCGGCGGCCGGCTGGTGGGTCCACGAGGGCTTGCTTGGGGTCCAAGAAGAAGAAGAAGAAGAAGATTGAGATGGAGAAGGGGAGAAGAAAGAAGGAGTGGTGTTTTGGAGGGGTTGTTTTCGATCTTTGAGAGGTCGGGCAGTGGAGGAAGAGCCGGAGGAAGGGAGGCCGAAATCGAACTGGTAGTTGTTGAAGGAAGAGGAAGAAGATGAGGTTTGGGTGTTGTGGGATCTTGTGGGATTGGAATTCATGGTGTTTGGGGATTTGGAAAGATCTGGTTTCCTGGAATTTCTTGCTAAATGTTAGAGACAAGAAGATGGAAGCTGCGTGTGAGAAACGGAGGGGGGAGAGAGAGAGAGAGAGAGAGAAGAAAAGGTCTGGTTGTGCCTGTTTGACGGCAATACACACGGCAGTCATTTTGAACTTTATGCGTCTTCCACCGAACATGTTTTTTTTTTTCCCCCTAATCCCACTAATATGAATTTGTAAATCAACCCTGTGATTTGAGTATTTAGTGATACATATCTGACTTTTTTATTTTAATACCTTTCATATCTAGGAAAAAAAAAAAGAAGTCCAGCCGGAAATGGACAAACACCATGTGATTTGTGCTAATTTTTTATAAAAATGATAGGTTTGGTCTTACATTTATGAGGATTTTATCGAAAAAAAATAAATTAGGTGACCACTGTTATACCAAAAAGGTAATTTTAAATGTTATTCTACTAAATTAGTCATTTTGTCCGAAAACGTAATTATTTTTAACATTCTGTATTAGGGTCCTATCGACTTTTTTTCCTTTTTTTTTTTTTTTTAATGTAAGGGCTTTGCGTTCGACCCGTTTATATATTTTTGATCTTAGAAGCCCGATTTTCTCTCTTATTTGTTTCCTTTTTCTTCCCCGGCATTGACTGCGATTCTACGTCAACTACCAAATGTATTTATAGTAGTTCCTAGTGGTCTTCCATCGAGCGATGGTGACATAGAACTATGAATTATGAAAAGAATTTCTGAAAAATTAAAAATCATATTTTAAGGCAAAGTATAAATTCCACATTTCCATTGGTTTACCCCAAACAATAGGATATGCACTTTAATGTTCTCCACCAAATAAAAGCATGTGGCTTTAATGGTCTTCAAGATGTGGGGAGGGGAAGTAAGTTGAGTATGGTCGTTTTTTTCAAAGGACAGGGAGTGAGGGATGAGTTTTGTGCATTTATAAGCGTACACTGTAGAATCGATAAAAGACCCTTAACGTTATAAACGAAAGTCGATTGAGACCCTACAAACAAAGTAAATGGAAGTTTTGTGAAGGTTATGATGGACCGCAGGGTCTCAATTAGCCCTTAACATTGCAAATGAAAGTCGATAGGGACCCTAGTAAAGAATATTTAAAAAAAAAAAAAATTTGGGCAAAATAACTGATTTGGTGCAAAGGGCACTTAAAATTATCTTTTCGATTTGATGGTCACCTAATCTGTTTTTTCCTGTTAAATCTCCTACATTTATTAAACAAAATGATTATGTCATTATTTACAAATATATTATTATTTTATCCTAAGTTCCAACAGTGTTTCTTTCAATAACTCTTTTGTTTACGTGAAATCTAATTATTATTTTTTTTATAAATTCAATAGTGGGTTGTACTTTGATTGGGTCAATTATAGCCCTCCCCTTTTTTCTTTTTCTTTTTTTTTTTTTGAAAAGTCAATTATAACTAGTTGATTGTCATTTTAATTGATTTGATTTTAATGAAATGGGAACCGTATTGATGAAAAATATATTTTTGTAGGATTACTGTCTCCCATTGAATGTACTTTAATAACTATCAATCTTACAAGCTTTAGAGAAAAATGAATTCAAGATTTTGAAATTATGCATACAAGGATGAAAAGATGGGCAAAAGTGCAATTTCACTCTAAAAACCTATGATGGTTGACATTTTGGGATATGAAATGAATAGTATTAAAATGAAAAAAGAGTAAGGATGCATCACTAAATATTGAAACCGCAGGGCTTATTTACAAATTTTAAAAATCTTTGAGTGGTATATGCAAATAGCTGATAAAAAAAAACAACATGGAGACCCACCCATCTACAGCTGTAAACTACGGTGATCCAGATTGTACATGGAGTGTATAAATATTGAAAATTCACATTAAAATGGACAGTTCTGGGCATCTCGTTTTGGTGTTGAATGCTTGCTGTTGTCACTCTAATGTCAAGGAGTCTATTGAATCCTTATTCCTTGCCAATGATATATGGTTTGTGTTCTTAACCTGTGTTTTGACAATGCCAGAGAATTGGTTTTCCATCCCCAAAGGAAGGGGCTATTCTAAATTTCTGTCTTGTCTGATTTCTAAGTGATTAAAGCTATAAAGAGGAGGGATGGGGCATTAATTCTATTATTTAGGATATTTCCGAGATCTGCTGGGAGTTTTGATGAAGTTGATTTCTGTTATATCTTTATGAAGTTAATGAGTGTGCTCACAGTTAAACTAAATTAAATTTTCTTAATGCAAAAAAACTATTATTATCCTGATTGATCATCTGGCATTTTTATTCGCTGTAGATGTTTTGGGTCTTTATATTGATTTAAGGAAACCTCCCTTTTCGCAAGAAAAAAAAAATATCAAAGGCTTTTGAGAAGGACTTTGGAAACTTCTTGGTAAAAATTAATTAACATATATAGTGATCTATAAGAGCACGTTTGTTTGCATTAGAATACATCGGTATTGAATATGTAGTATTCATATCATAAATAGTTAAAAATGAAGATTCAAATGTGATTTTTCAAAATTTAGCATCAAATAACATTTCATTTCAATAAAATGGAATCAAAAGGAAGATAGAAATGATTATCAAGCCATCACCCTACTAATTCAATATATAGGAAAATGAAGATCCTATCTATATTTCTACCTCATATCCTTCACCTCTCACTTTTTTAATAATTCTTTTATAGTGCCCATTTCACCGTTAACTCTCATGTATTCAACTCCTATGTATTTTAATCAAAATAAATAAAGCCACAAGAGATCACTAGGGTCACCTAAAAAGCGGTCAATGTTGAGGGTAGGAGAGTTAAATTAGACCTCATCACGGATTAGTGTCGGATAAAAAGTCAGCATCAATTGGTTTAATGGCCTCAATATTGTCCTAACAAATAAAAAAGGGCCTCAATTTTCACCTACATGATAACTATTCAATTTCACGATGGTCAATTCGATAACAACTTGGATGAGTGACATCCTGGGTCTCTAGTTCACAAGAGAAGATGGCTGATCAAAGTTATGCTCAAAACCATGGATCAACATGACCTCAATTCAATATTTTTTGCTCTACTCTTGAATAAATATTTTTGATATTGTGATTGCAAGATATAGTAGAATGATCCAAGCCAAAGCCAAATCCGAAGCTAAGTTGAAGATCACTTAAAGGGGCGTTTGCAAAGTACTCATGCTAACAAGATATTGATAGTAAGAAAGTGGTTTTAATGAAAATAAATCCTGAGCAGAGTTGTGATAACTCATGAGAACATCACAATATTATTATCATATTAAATATTATTATTTTTATAGTATTATGGCATCAAATACTGCAACTATTAGACTGGAAAATTGGTAGGAAATCAAAAGTAGAAAATTTATAACAGCCTTTAACTGTATTTTAGATTATGTTCAAATTTATAAATTAAAAAACCAATTTATTTTTGAAGCATTTTTGGTAATACCACAAGAAGCCCCAATTTAAAAAATATGCACATATTTGTCGAAGACGATAATTTTCTAAAGAGCTTGTGAGTTGTGACCCTCTTCAAGATCAGATGAGACAATCAAACTTATAGATACTAATTTTCTTGATAAAGGGATTGTTGACAGCAATGGAGAAGCCCTGTAGTTTTCTTTCTCATTTGTCCAAGACAACTTGTCATCATTTGTTTTTAATCTAGCCACTCATAGGGTTGACCCACATACTTAGTAGAGATTAATTCCCTTTTGAGGACAAGCTCTGTAGTTGAGAAAGATGAGGTGCAGGTAGGTGAAAAAGATGAGGAGTTCTCAAAAGGTTAACCAAAGAAGGCAATGTCAAGCAAAGTTGCACACTCCTAAAACAGAGTCCTCCAAAAAAATCATGACATTATGCTTGCGTTAGGATTCATAGGAATTGAATACATAGATTCATATCATAAGTAGTTAAAAACTAATAACGAAGATGAATTTTAAAACTCATTTTCTATTAAAGAGGATTATTTAATGGTATTTTTTGGGTATTGACATTTTTTCTTTTTCATTTTGAACCACTTTCAGAAATACAGTTCTTTAACCTCATAGGAATCCAATTAAATGTGCCGTAGATAATTTGACCTTAAATTGGGTCAAGATCTGGCCAGCCAGATCCTAATTGATGCCAGGATCCCATCATATCATAGTGGGGACAGATTGTTCTGAACCCAACTCTATTCAGTCCCATTTACAGCCATGCCATTGCTCATCCAGTCAAATGATGAAGCCATTTCAACAGCTGGGCTCATCTTCTTTTAAGGTAAAGGACACAGGTTAAAAGCCAAAAATTTATAACCCCAGCAATTGGACAACTGCAAATCAATTACTCTCTTGGTTATGGATCATGAATAGCTCAGGATGAATGCTTGAATCCCCACCTCAACAACCCAATAAGGCAGCTGTGGTAAAGAAGCAGACCAAACTTAAGGTAAGGCCAGCATCAGCAACTGTGTTTGAATGGTTGTGAACATTGCCAGAGAATGAAATCTCCAAATTCTCTATGCTCTAGACAAGAAATGTTGGATCATCTGGTTTGTGAGATCCTCTGTCAACAAAATCCACAACCAGGCCCATGATTTGGAAACACGAATGGTTGGATTGGGCAGGGTGGTGAAAGTGGTACATTTTCATGTGCTGGATCCTACTATGGTGTCATTTCCTGACCCGATGTGGTAATTCAAGGTTTTAGGTTGAGCCTCTTTTATTTTTTGGTTGTGTTGACATCTCTGACCCAATTAACAAGTGGGTCAGGCTCAAGTTAATCAATTCTTGGTACCCAACCCATCACTGACCTAAACCCAGACCAACCAATTGCACTGTAAACCAGCAACCCAACCTGATCCCAACCTGTTAGCTGTGGTTTAGGATCTAACTTTCAGGTTGGATTTGAGTTCGGCATTTTGCACCTGATTAATAAAGTGGTAGAGTTCTGGCTGCGCCTATATATTAATCACAGTTCTCAACCCAATCCTTGAAACAATAAGATCCTCCCATTAAAGGGCCAAAGTTCAAACATAGGTTCTGTTTCTGCTGATTGTGGAGCATCAAGCATTTGATGCCAACCATCATCATTTTAATTGCTATGTTTATCATGTGGGCCTGACCACTTGTCAAGTCTAGAAGCCTGATGGGCCCCATCAGTCGAATTGAAATTTCTTCTTCTGTCCATCAACATGCAGCCTTTGTATCATAATATGTAAAAGCCATCTTAGTTAGCAAATTACATGCTCAATATGAACCCAAGTTAGTATTTTCATGACCAAACCATCAAGGGATGTAATTGACACTGAGACACAACTGTGAGATATCCAGATTTGGATCCATATCTGTCATCTTTTATGCGATGGAACCATCTCTGAATCCAAATCCAACATGGATATTATGTGCTGGATCTAAATTCCACATCAACTAAAGAATGGATTTATTGGGCTGGATGCTTTTGATATGTGTATAATTGGATACCCATTGATTAACACTGCAGATTATAACACCTTGACACATGCATAGAATATTGTATATATCATTGATGTTGTAAGTTGGCAATCAAAGTCAATTGCTCATCCTAAAGGCTTTGTTCCTTGAAATGAACATTTTCCATGTTTTCACAAATCATAATAATAAATTAAAAAAAAAAAAAAAACATATATATGATTAGCTTGTGTGGTTACACAACCCTAAAGCATGGTCCTAGCCTGCAAGGAGATGGTGGACAAGCCATATGGGAGCTAAAACCTAGAACAAGGATTGATGTTGGTACATTAGAATTCTAGCTGAGTGAATGAGTGCAGAGAGGGGGGTTTTGTTTCCCTGTTGTGATCACTTTGATGTTGGAGCACATGGAGGCTGCAGTCATTTCAGGGTTCTGGTAAGCTAAATCTATGTCACTCATATGTACGTCCTCACATGGATAGTCTTCACTGCACATGACATTGACTGCAAGCTTTGTAAATGAAGTGCCCCTGATGTTCTTGTAGACAATGTTGCTCAGCTTCACCTTGGAGGGTGGCTGTTCACACAAATGAATTCTGAATTACTTAAACATGCACTAAATAGACATCAAACATTTGAAGTAATGAATGATCCTATGTAATCATGATACATTTTTGGGTGCAAGTCATCATGATACATGATATGCAGCCCACCACTTTCTAGATGTGTACAGCACAGCTGATGGGCATGACCGCATTATCCTTCGATCCGACAGTTAATTTGTAAGAACCAAAAACGGTTCTGCTCCTTATCTTTGGATGATTTCATTGGATCATTAACAGAAAAAAAAGAGGGAGTTGGCGGGTAGTGCACAAGCAGATTAATTACCTTATCTGCGCAATTTTTGCTTGGACAATAGTGTTGATCTATAATGATAGGAAATGAAACTCTGTTCATAATAACATTCTCAAAAGTTATGTCGGATACTTTGAGCTCTGATGATCCACGCCATGTTTTGATCCTAAGACCATTGGTGGTGCCAACGAGTGTGCAGTTGTTTACATGTATGTTTGACACAGGCTCCTCTTTCTCCCCCTTGCCTAGGCTTCCAATGCTGCAAACATCACAGACAAGCATTCGCGCTCAAGTTACAATTCAATCCTAATTGATAATTCTCAGGTCTAGACATTGATAGATCATTATCATCTTAGCCCTATCATCATTTTACAAGAACTCTACTATAGAAAAAACTTGTTATAAGAAAGTGTTGCTTTGAGTTAAAATAGTAAGAACATGGTCTTGACACAACCCTTGTCCTTCATCGGGCTTGGGACCAACACAGGATGATGATGAATGGCACTTACCAAAAAAGGGCTAGACATGGATGGACATAGTACCTGATTCCATGACCCGGTCCGCAGATGACTCTTGTTACCAGGATGCTTTTGGTGCCATCTCCAATGGAGACACAGTCGTCACCCACACCGATGAACGAATCGGTGACTTTGATGCCAGTGGAAGTACTAATGTGAATGCCATCAGTGTTTGGGCTTTCTTCCGGGCATGTAATTTTGACATCATAGATATGGATTCTTTTGCAGTCTGTTACGTGCATATTGAAGGCCTTGCTATTCACCAGATAAATCTGGCGAACCAAAGCATTGGTGACCCCAATTAGTTTTAGGCTCTGCGCAAAACACACCAAATATATGTATCAATTCATTATATAAAATCTTTCCGACTGAATAGTACAACTCTGCAATCTGGAGTGCCAACTGCTATTAACATCTAACTGTATCCTATTTGTACTTAACCATCAGATGGAACCAAAATTTAAAGCCTAGACCAATTCATGATCATATGGACTTTGAAATAGAGTGAAAGAAATGCAAAAACTTACGACGGCGAGCATATTGCAAACTTTGCATTCACTGTTTTTGTCCCAGGCAAGCTCTCCCTGACCATCCAAGGTTCCTCCTCCACTGATATTGAGGCCATCAACATGGCGAAACATAATCCAGCTCTTCTCGGAGTATTTGCTGGGGTCCTTGACAGCCTTCACTGTACCCCTAATCTCAACTTGGATCCCTTTGGTGCAAGGGCCTTCAAATTCGACCTCACCTAACAGAAACTCTCCGTCTGGAACCACAAACCATGAGTCACCAGAATAGGAGCATGCGTCTTTCCAAGTATCTAAGAAAGCCTGTAGTGTAAACACAAGAGAGTGGACAACGTCATACAGACAACCTCAAATTCCAAGGTTCAACAAATGAAACAGAGCAACGGGAAGTTCAACTTTATGGACTTTTTAAAATCCATGCAAGTTTACTAATGAATTGAAACTTATCCAAATTTTAGTCCAATTAGATTAGAATGCAGTCAATGTTGAGCGTGCCCAGGGGCAGACCCATGTATAGCTACATGGGGGCTTCAGCCCCCCACGACTCTAGAAAAAGTCCATTAGGGCTATATGGGCTCCAGCCCCAATGGAATAAAGCCCGTTAGCCCCCATGGAACAAAACCGCTCCCCTCTCTCAAGAAATTTCGAAATCATAATCCCCTCCCTCTCCTGTGGGCATCACAGCCATCACAGCCTCTCTCTCTCTCTCTCTCTCTCTCTCTCCATATGGGTTCTAAACAATTTTTAAGTATTGTAGGAGCTGTTTTGGTGGTGCTTGGTCTCAAAAATGTTTTTCAGAAATGGTGATGTTAGAAGTAGGGGATTCTTGAAAATCTATTGTCTTCTAAAAATCCCGAAATGGGTTCTCTTGATTATGAAATATTTAAAAGAGATGGAGGATTTCTTAAAAATCCAACCTTTCTAAAAATCTCCATTACTGAAATGGTTCTCTTGATGGAGTTGGGTTTGATTTCAACAAAAAAATAATAATAAACAAATATTGAGATTAGAGACAAGGGAGTCTAATCAGTCATTATTGATTTTCAGCTACCGACGCATGAGATTGATTCTTAAATAATTGTACTTTATTTTAATGCAATATTTGGTTGTTTGTAGTTGTAATTTGTGTAGGGGCATGAGAAAGGATTTTTAAAACGAGTTTTAAGGAAGTAGTTTTGGATTTGATTTAAGCAAATAAAAGAATGAAGATCAAATTGAGGATGAGAGAGCTCATTGTTGTTTTTGGCTTAAAGTTTGTTTCCAATCTCCTCCTTGGATTGGAACCTTAATTTTATCTCATTCCATTTATCATGCAAATGACCATGCCCTTAGGATTACTTATCACATGACTGGACACATACACTCATTACTTTACCCAAGATCTTAATTGATTAAGCTCTTAGAAGGATAAATATAAATACCCAATTGATTTGTTTTCTCTTTTGCCATCGGTAATGTGAAGAAAGTACAATATAATAATGATTGACTTTTTTATTTAACCATCGCCAGCCCCCCTCAAGTGAAAATCCTGAGTCCACGACTGAGTGTGCCCCATGTCGCATTGAGTACATTTAAACACACGACTTATTCTTATTCTACTGTAAGTCAATCTTGTTAATAACTAGTAACACCGAAGGCTCAAGCTATTGTTATAGTGTAGTGAACGGCATAACAAATTACATCAACATCGAAACCCCACAAACAAACGAAACGGACAGACAAATGGAGGTCACATGCTTCTAAGGGTTTCGAGCTCATGACTTCTGGCTCTGATACCATGTTAATAATTAGTAATGCCAAAAGCTTGAGCTATTTGTAAACGACATAACAATTTATATCAATAGATCTGATCTTTGATTATGAGTTTACATGTGATCAATCCAATGATGGGTCATAGTTCCCTTTCTAATTGAAACAAACTCATCAATGATGTGACTTAGAGTACTTGTTCATGGGTCAACTTAGAGTTATTGAAGCGTACAAGCAACCATTTTGTAAAAAGGGAGAGGGGGCAGTTGGATTTTAGACTTATGGCCTATTTCTTTACTCATAATACTTAGGAATTGAATACGTAAGGAATTCATGGTCAAATGAGCTCCTTCGAATGATTATTAAAGGGGTAGGTGGGTGAAAGATACATGATAGGAATGTAGATGCAACTCCTACTTTACTAGGATTTGAATTACTACAGTGGTGATGGCTGGGAATTCAATTCCCATCTTAGGCGGGTGATAGAGGTTATTTGATGGTAATTTTTGGATATTCTATAGGAAGTCGTGTGGTTTGCATGTTGTGGGCCCAACCTTAGATCAAGCATGGTGAGAAGCCTACAGAAATAGAAAGTCCCACTATTAAAAAAAGAGTTGGCATGCCCACACAATTAAGACTCCTAATAAGATTAGATAGATGTGGGTTTTTTGGCGAAGAAGTCTTCAGCAAGCATGACTTTAGGGACTTGTCATATAAGAGATTAGGGAGCCTTTAGTTTGACATTCTATTCCATCCCATAGGTTGACATGGATACGAAGAGATGAGCGAAGCTTCCCAATCGCTAGAAATAGATGCGAAGAGAGATGTAAAGCTTCTGGATCGCCCGAACATATATAGATCTTCAGCCATGTGTTGGGAGTCTCCACATTCAAATCCAACATATTCACCTTTGATTCTTCGTTTTTAATCACTGCAAAATAATAATACAGAATCCTAGAATTCCTAGAAACTCAATTACAAGAAGGAAACAGGGTCTAATAGAGGCGAGCTTAGATAAATATAAACGTGACCTTGGTGCTTTCGCTCGACCCGTCATTCTTGGCTCCATACTTGGTCACATCGAAAATCTCAGGACCTGATTTGGGAGCTCTGGGTAAAGGCTTTGATTTCCATTTCCACTCTGCCTCCAAAGGATTTTTCTTTCCACCAAATCCTGCATCAGAATGCCCCTTCCCTGCTTTGGGTAAAGCATTAATAATATCATCAAGGATATTGGCGTCTGCCACACAAAGCAGCAAACATAGCAAATAAACAGTTATGATTCCCCAGGCCATTGCAGGCATATAAACGAAATTATGGGCAGAGCCCGACTCCTCTGTCCTTATTCCTTAACCGGGTGGCTCCACCCAAGTTTATGAATGGTTAAGGTTAGACTCCATCCCTACTGCTCCAGTATTTATATCATCTTCTCTCAGGCCTTATACTTTCTTCTTGTTTTGGGACAAAACAGATCCCCATCGCAGTTGGGGGAGTGTTTTTGAAACTGTCTTGGACGTTGAATGGCTTTTGGTTTCCCTTCATTTGCTCTTTTTCTGTTTTGGGAGTGGGCCTATACCTTCCATAGGAGGATTTTCATGTCAATCACTGGTTTTTGGTTTTACCAGGTCATGTATGTTACTTAGTTCTAGTTATTCTATATTATTTGTTGGTTCTAAATTCATATGGTTGGATGGTATTTGATGGCTATAAAAAGGAACCCCCTAAAATAAGAAGGTGTTGAATGCCAACTTGACATCAGTCCTCTGAATTTAGCCAGTGCAAATTGAATGGATTCTTCTGATTTTTCATAACAATGGGCCATCTGTTTTGGAGATGTTGTAATAAAGACTTCCTAACAACTTTACATTAGAGATGTAAATGGCTCAGGCCTTTGTTGGCTCTATAGTGGAAAAACACCTGGACCCAATTAATGTTTTGTGTACCTGACATAGTCCATGATGACCGGATCTTGCCCCAACTTGGGCCCAACTCATAATATAACATGGTATATATAATAATATTAATCTAATATGTTGTACTATCATTGAAGCCCGTTCAATGCACAGGTTAATTCTCATTAAGAAAAGAATAATGGATTTACATCAGCACTCAAACTAAGTATTAATTAATACAAAATAGTTCACAATCACAATTGATTGAACCAAGAAAATAATTTGATTAAGAAGTGAATAGACAATTAACTGATTATGTCATTTTCAAGAACTAATCTAGAGTGATGCCACTTTAGTACTGCTATATGAGTGCTCTAGAGGCTAGACTCTGTATTTGTGCATCATCATCCTTCATAAAAATAGAAGTCAACTAAAAATTAAAAACCCCAATTAAAAAAAAAAAACCAGGTATAATAGTTTTATTGCTCTTCAAAGGCAATCAATAAATGAAAGGAAACCCCGCAAAAACAATTCATAAATTATAAATTGAATGAATTTCAATAAATGAAAATCATTAATTGGATTGAACTTAAAATTTGAAAACCCTCAATTCAATGAAAATTAACTAAAGATCCTAAGTAATTCGACCCCTAATTCAAGTGAAAAACTGAAAATAGATCTCATTACAAAAAAGAAAAGAGAAAAAAACCACAATTCTTAAATGATTTAAAAGGGAAAATACCAAAAACCCAAGAAATAAAAGTAAAAAGAAAGTAAATTGGGAAAAGAAAACAAGAAAAGGAAAATCCCCAAAATATGATCTTAGTCTCCTAAGAAAACAATCCACAAAATTTAAAGAACTTTTTTTTTTTGAAAAAACAAAAACCCATCAAAATCCACAAAAATGAAGTCTTTGTATCTTTTATAAAAATAACTTAAAATCAGCAAGCTAATATGACCCAAATATGGCCTGTATTTGGCCCCACTTAAAAGTTATATTACAGAGTATATGGGGAGGAAAGATGTATTTGTATGATTTTGTACACGCCTTGGATTTTGAATTTTAAATTGGGAAGGAATGGTAACAAAAATAAAAAAATAAAAAAAATTCACGATTGCGAGTGCAATGGAAAAGAGAGAGATTAAAAGACCATATATCTAGGAGTCCGGATATGTTTCATCCTATCAAATCATACCAACGGTATAAAATCTCATGCCAACCAATGTACCTTCCTTTATATCTAGATAATTCAGAACTCATTTATTTGTTTGAGAAAACTGGCAGTCTTATTTCATGCACATGTTTTATTAGGTCATAATCAGAATGATAATCTATATGGGGAAGAATACTAAAATGAGTCAGATATCTAAGTTTTAGCCAACCCAATCACACCATTTTTTGGCCCACTTAGCTTATCAAACTTCCAATCATGATAGATAATGACATCCTACATTCCTACTTTTCTCTTCTTTGGTTGGATGATCTCCTTGTATCTATTTCAGTCATGTAAAATTTATAATTTATAGGATTTCTCTGTAAACATTCCTGTTATGTAGAATGGTAGGGTCTTCAAAAGTGTACGTACTATAAATATACTATCATTTATACATTGCTTCTCTGTCAATAAGAGGCAAGAGTCTATTTCTTCTATATAGCAGGGTGAGCATATTGTTGCTAGCCTTGGACTAATTTGCATTAGTGATGAAAACTATAGAGAACGGCAGACTAAGCAAATGACTTTTTATAGATCAACCACCAAAGGCAATATCAGGTAACAGTAAACAAATACCAAGATAACAAAGATTAAAAATGAACTATACCAGAACAAGGAATTTTTTTTTTCTTCTTTTTAAGAATTCTACATGTTCCCTGTTATAAATAAGGGAAACATCCAAGTAAAGCATCCAACATATGAGGTAAGATGTTTTGTATCATATCCATGATACCTAAAAACTCGGTTTCACACAAGCCTTTTTTTTTTTTTTTTATTTTTTTATTTTTATAACGCAGGATTCCTAGTCCTTTGGGCCAGAATAATCCCTACGGGCCCAAGAGAGAAAGCTGGATAAAATTTCATATAGCCTCAATGTCGTAGTGCAATTTCGAACCCATAACCTTCGGGTGCAGAATGTGGTTCTAGGCCAATTGAGCTACACCTCAGGGTTAGATACAAATCATCATACGGTTCTGTTTCTGAATGCTAATTTGGCAAGTGGTCCCATTCTCATATTAACATCAAATTATCATCTCCTTAATTTGTTTACATGGGTAGGATAAATATTCGCATTCTTAATGTGTTAGATCTATTTGGAATTAAGCCTATTTGGGTACCTCTACATATGAAAGAAAAACTTCAAGTTTTCATTATACTAAGAAGAATGAACACGCACAGCAGTAGCCACTGTCACAGAGAAAGTACTAACTAAAATGGAAACAAAGGGTGTGAATCAAACATCCATTTTTTTCAATTCATTTCCAAGTAATGCTTGAGAAAGAAGTTTAGAAGTGCACCTTGGTTGTTATGTGCAATGGAGTGTTTAAAGACGACAGAGACCAGAAGGCCCAGTAATGAGCTTCTAAGCCTTTTTGGTGCCATATATAGTTTTTTTAATTCTAAAGTAAAAACAAAGGGTGTCTGAATCAAACATCCATATATTTTTTTCAATTCACTTCCAACTAATACATGAGAAAGAAGTCTAGATTCTAGACATGTACTTTGGTTGGTATGTGCAATTGAGTGTTTGAAGAGGACCAAGGCCAATACAAACCCTAGTAAAACGCTTGTGAGCCTTGTGGGTACCATAGTTTTCTTGAGAATTAATGCTTTGGCTTTAATGCTTTTCTCTTTATTCTGAAGTAACTCAAGGAACGGGTTAAATAAGTTACTCAAATGGTATGAAGTGGCCTTCCTCAATGTAAGAATATGGAGAACCGCTCCTTATGGGAGTGCTAGAGGAGTGGTAGTTCTCACTTGGCTGTCCAAAGTTCGATCCCCGAATACCCCACCTCTTCCCACGTGTGCGGGCTTCCATTTCCACTTGTGTGGGCTATCTCCTTGAGTGTATGGGCTCCTTTACCACTTTAGTGGGCTATCTTTCCGTGTATATACAGGCTCTCAGTTGGGTCCCAAGCCCCTTGACTTGGTTACCAAAAAATAAAGTGGGCCTTCATGAGAATTAAGTAGAGATGTGAATTTTTACCAAAAAGTAGAGATGTTTCACCTCCCAGTATGAACTGCTCGTCTTACCTAGTGGGGTAAGACAACGTTCTTAGGAAGAAAATATCAACTTTTAGATGCTACTTTTAGGAGGATTTATAACCATATATAGTAACTGCAGACATCAAACTCTGATTGAAAATATAGACTAATCATCATCTTTCATCACCAATTTCACAGAAATCTCACAATTCTCATTTATTCTATTATTATTATTATTATATATATATATTTTTTTTTGTAATTTTCACATTATCAGTCACAAAGCCTTTCTTTTGAGATTTCTATCTTATCATTGTTATATTTTTTATCTAAATATTTAGTACCCTTCATTTCCAAATGGGTGGGCATCTGCTGTACATAGCAATCTAAATAAGCAAGAGTGAAAGTTTAACAGTCCAGTCGTTGCATATTACATACATTTGAGAATCAGTTCTTTTGTTGCAAGGTTAATTACACTCATAAAATCCTTTCTCACATGTCATTGTGTTTCTTTAATTAATAAGGATACTAATTAAAATTTTCCTCTCTCTAAATTAATTCATGAGTGTATAGTTATTAAGAAAACTGCCTTCGTTTGTGAAACTACATGACATGAACTCAAATCACCTTTATAAAATATTGAATTCTCATTATAGTCATGAACCTCAAGTTCTCATGAGATAACTCACAAAGTTTGTTTATTGCAAGAATCTTCACACCATTTTAATTTTTATGGAGAGGTGGCATGATGCAATGATGCTCCTTTGAATCCTTCCAACGTTCCTTTTGTACTCAATATTTTGTTGAATAATTTGGTTAACAAAACAAGCCTAATATATATCACATATTAAAATAAAAAATAAAAAACCTATATAGTTTGTCTGACTTAAAAAGGACAGCCTTCAAGTCCTATATAAAAGTAGTGAAGAACTACATATGATGGATCGAACTTCATTGTAAGCCATCACCCATAGTGAAAATGGCTAGTTTAGTCACGCTGGGTTTTTGTCTTGTATTCGACCTTCCTCCACCTCAAGGTTTTGTTCTCGAAGCCCATTAAGCTCCAAAACACTCTTACTAGACTTACAGGCGTAAATATATATAAGTTCAATCTCTAGATAGTCTCTTGGCGATGTGGGACGTTACGATAACCAAGCAACCAATTCAGGTAATGTTGTTTTGGGATAGGGCAATACATAACTCATTCGTTTTTAATCCCTTGTTATAGAGCAATGGGTCAGTAGATATTTTGATATAAATTGGTCTTTGAGGATCTTTTTCACTTTCAAAGGTTCTTCGATCATCAGGGGAAGATGTTCCATCGATATGCTTCTAATGATTTGGGAATCTTATTAGTTACCTGTAGGTTGGGTTAGGTTTGAGTTGGGCTAAGTATTCCAATACAAAATAATGCCTTATATTCTCTTATCTGCCTTATGAAACTTCAGTGACAATGACACACATTATAGATTCGGGTTCTGGTGTGAGATTGGAAATAACTTAACTCGGACTGGACCCTTTACTGTGAAGTTCAACAACTCCATTATATTGGGTTTATAGATAACTTTGTTCCATTGGTCATTTCTAGTCATGCCGTAGAAAATGACAAAATGATCAATTCGACCGGTCATTTCAAATGTCTTCTCCACAACTTGGATGAATATGGCCACCCTAATACTCAGAATCTAATTCTCATTTGGAAAAAAAATCCGAGTGTGAATCATTCAACTTTGGAGCTGAGTTCATGGGGTAGACCCTTACAATTTGAGTCCATGTAGGGATGTCAAATGGGCTGGAGCGGGCCGTGCCAGTCAACGGCTTGTGGCCCGGTCAACGGCACGGCCCGCAAAGGCACGGCCTGTCACACGGGCTGGGCTGGGCCCGTTTGGCCCAGGCCCGCCAGGCAAGTGGGTTGGAGGCAGCAGCCCGCCAGGATAGGTCTGCCCAAAAATGGCTATTTTTAAAAAAAATCTTCATTTTAACCCCCCAACAACCATAAAACGATCATATAAGGGGTATTTTGTGTCATTTTTCAATTTTACAAAGTCTATAAATACTCTTACCCTTCCATTCTTTTTCTTTTAATTAAATTTTTATTTACCAAAAAATATATATTACAAATGATGTCAATCATTACATAACAGTGGGTCCATTGTGACAAAATCACTATGGAAATTGGGCCCAAATAGAACACAAATTTCTTATGTGCATTTTTTATTTTGGCATCTACCAAACATCACTAGATGGCTTGGTTTAGCCAGGTAAGCTTGGAAAATAGGTTGGGAATATGGGTCTAATTGAAACCAAACCTAAACTTATTGACCCAAATTACATCAATTTCTAATATTCTTCTTTGGCCCGGTTAATAGTTATAAACTTATAATAGTAATCCAAAATATATATATATATATATATAATGTTACTTTAATTTACTTTTATTATGAATATATTATCATATTAAAACATAATCAGCTCTAAGTATAGTTTGGTCTCTTCACTTGTGGCTCAAACCTTGGATCTCATTTTGGACTCACAGGTTTCTCTTTGGAAAGTGTCCAATTAGATATTAAGTCCCAACCAACCCACATATATATATATATATATATATATATATATCCCTAGCCATAATAAATATAAATTTAGGTGAGAGAATAAGGTTTTTTAAAAGGATTTTTTGTTGAATTAATATTAATTATTTAAACATGAGATGGTCGAGTTAGTTGCACATGATAATACATGGAAATTCATGGTCAAATGAGATCCATGAAGTATTATTAAAAAGGTGAAGGGTGATGGATATCAGGTGCGGGGTCGAGGATAGAAGATAAAGTATAGATAAGACTTTGGCTTTTATGAGACTTGAATTATAGTTATTCATTTCCCATCTTTCCTTACTATATTTTCATTGAAGAAATGTTGTTTGATGGTCATTTTTGGATATTCACATTTGATTTGTCGCATTTAAGAAATACAATGTCTTAGGACTTTCCTAGAAATTCAATTGCATCAAACAAATCAGCCCAAAACATATTTATCAAGCATACAACTATACAAGTAGAGCTCTCATAATGGAAGTATGATCTCAGCTTTGCATTATTAGTAGATGGCTATAGAAGTTTTCTAATCTGGATCATTAATCTAAGACACGCCAAATAGCCCCCTCATTTGTAATTTTTTGCTAATGCTGTATCATGATTGTTTATAGTAAATGAATGAATGGTATTGATTTCATCAACATCATCATCATGTAGGCTTGTCTGATTAACTGAGATCGACTTTAAAAGTTCTATTATTAGACCATAAGATATATTATTAGTCATGAAGCATAAGTCATGAAAATGGAATCCCTCATGGTTTATATAATGTGTAT
This sequence comes from Umbellularia californica, assembly GCA_028538565.1. Classification (NCBI taxonomy): domain Eukaryota; kingdom Viridiplantae; phylum Streptophyta; class Magnoliopsida; order Laurales; family Lauraceae; genus Umbellularia; species Umbellularia californica. The sequence goes on from JAPQWN010000010.1 coordinate 52,936,771, forward strand.
AACATATTTTATTTAAATTAATATAATACTCACATTATATAAAATGTATGTTATTATACTGGGTGCTTGGTCTTCCATTTACTAGATTAAAGAGATGCCATTAATGGGGAGCTATAACCCTAGTTGTTTTTTGGCAGATCAGATGTCACTATAAATCATTTGAGATAGGGAAAAAAAAAAGAGATGTTACTATAAAGTAACAGTTTTTGCTACTGATAATGATGTATGAATCTTAGTTATTAATCAGATTTAAAAAAAAAAAAGAGGAAAAAATATGAACAGGCCTGCCTGGCCCGGCCCATGGCGGGCCGTGCCGGGCCAGGGTATTTCCCTAGCGGGCCGGGCCGGTCCGGCCTTCTAGCTGGGGCGGGCCGTTCCCACCCGGCCCATGGCACGAGCGGGCCGAGGCTAGAGCGCCCGGCCCGGCCCGTTTGACATCCCTAAACTCCATGTCAATGGTTTCATACCTGAGGACCCAAGAACTTGATACCACCATTGTTATACTACAATAAATGATAGCTAGTACTATATTATGTACGGTGGCTGGGTTCCAATATATATGAGTTTTTGTTTTAGATTCTGGTAGGGGTATGGGTCGGGGGAATTGGATCTGAGATAGGTCCAGCTTAAATTCGGCTACCAATACAAGTCTTTAACTTAGGACCCACCTCGGGTCCATGTTTTGCATGGGCCTGGATCTGGGTACAGTTTGCACTAACCGTTTACATCCCCTCATCCCTAATAGGACTAATGAACAATACGTAGAGTCTGATCTATCTATTTATTGTCAATTCAAGTTGGAACAAAAGCTATTTAACTCAATCACAAATATGGGCTGGCCCAACCCATGTGGAACCGTATCGAAACAGCTAGGTATGGGTTGGCCGAGCCTGAGCCCAGCCCATGGCGGGCCAGTTTGAGATATGTCATTTTGCCCATAGCATTTCTTTTGGAATTGTTTCTGGCCCAACACCCAACCCGATAAATCCTAATCCAACAAGGCATATCCTTTGTTACGGTTGTAAACGGGTCGGTTCCGGTCCGGGTTTATGGTGGGCCTGGAATTGGAACCGTTAAGGAGAAAGTGGAACCATATCCGGACCTGGAATCGGTTTCTTGGCTTCAGAACCATATATGGGACGGTCTAGATCCGAGCTTAGGTTTAGATAGAGAATGATATTAAAAAAAAAAAGGTTTTTAAGAGAGAATTTCGAAAGTTGAGGTAATATATTGGGTCTCGGGTCTACGGGTCCGAACCAAGGTGGAACCAGACCCGGACCTATTTACTTATCGGGGCTTAAATAAGGACCCAGACCTGGTTTTTAACGGGTCGGAACCTCTAGGAAATCGGAGAATCGGGTACCCATTTACATCCCTATCCTTTGTCAATCAAATAATCCTGGAAAACCAATTGAATAATCTAGAAACAAAATGGTTAAAATCACATAGAGAGTGAGACTAAGATCAAATTTAGCCATCCATTTGATTCAACTGGTTGCTTGATTGTCTTTGGACCCAAATAATCACTCCTATCAAACATCAATTAAACCAAAAGAACCTATTCAGAACGGAAGGATTGTCGGATCCCAGTGAGCCATGCATATCACATAGCACTTAAGGTGTTGGAGATAGAGGTGGACCCAACTGTTAGAGCGCAGGTGGGGTTGCACTTGCGCGATTGGAGAAACCCCTTAAATAACATCTAACAAGTTTTTGATTTTATCATTCAACATCTTCACTTGACCCTATACTGCACCACCCAAACGAAAACCTGGATCCGACGACATTGGTTGGAGAGACAACAAGGGATAAATAGGGATGGATTGAATGGACTGTACATATTCTAAAATAATGCGACTTTCACACGCAGTGATCAGCTCTCCTTGTGCCTGGAACAGGACAACAGCTTCTTCGTGGGAGTTTTAGATCCCGATGATTTTGAAGTCAATGGTTCTGTTAGACGACAAGTTAAGACAATTAGGAGAAGGGAAGGGCCAATAATTTTTTGAATGACACTGTAAAGAAAGATCTGAAAGGTTGTGGACATTGGTTTGGAAAGGGTTTAATTGAAAAGTTGAACTAACCAGGCCAAACTAACTACCATGATGATGATGATGCTGATGCTGATGCTGATGCAGCTGCTGCTGCTGCTATGTACCGGTCGAAATAATATGTTTGCTTTTACCGTTCAAAAAAAAAAAAAAAAATAATATGTTTGCTTTTAGGGCTATTTGTTTGTACAAAATACATAGAAACTGATAGGATTTAAAGGTCAAATGAGCTTCATCAATGACTAGTAAAGAGGTGAGGGATGTAGGACACTTTCGTAAGATTTGAATTACTAGTACGGTGGAGTAGATAAAATGACAGTCATTTTTGGATATTCACATTTGTTTCTTTAATTTTTACTATTTTTAAAAATAAAAGTCCTATAACTCTTATTTATCCAATTACATGAAAAAAAACAAAAACCATTTTTGGCCTTTGCCTCACCGACATGGGAGCTAGTGATACTTCCAACTTGACTATCAGTGGGTCGGCCATTTTTGTATCAACCTTCCATTCCTCCTCTTTTGATGAGCATCGCTTTTGCATCTACCTTGTATTCCTCTTTTGATGAGCTTGGCTTTTGCATCAATCTTGATCCTTCCATTAGCAAATATCCATCTCTTTGTTTGTGCCTTTTTTATAACACTTCTTTTAAAAACCAAATGAAAATAATAATAATAATTATGAGTTTTCATTTCTTATATGTGACCGACCTAATGGTAAACTCAATTTGTAGAGTATTTGATGGTGGACTCAACTTTTAATTGGAGTGTAATTGAATATATGGGAAATAAATTTATTTTGAATAATTTATAATTATAATAATGACATTCGAACTCATATTAATTATAAAGTTTGAAGCAAAATATAAACATAATAAGTGGGGGAAGGGGAAACCAAAAAAGGTGCCTCCAAAAGAATACAATGAAAAGATAAAAGCTAAAAACGAAAGCTATACTTTTGACAGAAAGCCTCCCAAAAACTGGACCGACATTTAAGAACACATGCCTGCAGTCAAACCAACTTTGGAAAGAGATTCCAATGCCATCCCACATGATAAGATTCTCAATCTTTGCACTTATGGAGACAGATCTTTCTTGTTTTTTCTCATGAGTGCCAGGAGAATACCATTTTGTGAATGGGGTCGTTTCGAAAAGAGTGATGGTTAGATCTACAGGGCTTACACCACTTCACTGACCACCTACTGCCATTAGATATTTTCATCTCGAACCATCAAGGGACAATGGGCACTGTTTGTGGAAGGATATCATGTCGAACAAGGAGGGGGCACCCTCCTGAAATTCGAAAGTCCACTTCCTCTCACAAGTTGTCAAGTGTTGTAGTCTTTGTCCGCCGCTGCTTTTGCTTGTTGAGACTTTTCCTTCTTTGTGGGGTATCTAATCATTCACTGTAAGTTCGTTCTGTCTTTTATTCTTTTATTCAATAATGGGTTAACTAATGATCAAAGATGTTTTCACAAAATACATGCATACTTTTTTTTGCTTTTACTAAAACTTGAATTCACCAAAGATTTCTCATCTTTTGAGTTTGTTTTTCTTATTTTATTCTTTGAAAGTTGAATGATGATTGAGGAAGCTCATATGTTAGCTAGAGTAAGCTAAGCTCTTTGAATTTGGATCTTACTTGGAAAAGGGACAATGGGGGTTAATGGGCTGGATGTTTGGAGCTTGCTGTTCTGTTGGGGTTTGCGGCTGGTCTTTCGTCTTTTTTGCGTATTTTTTGGTTAATTAATTCTTTCTTTCTGCGGTTAACAAAAATGTGTTGAAGCTTTTATTTTTCTTTGATTTTTTTTAATGATAAGCTAAGATTTTCCTAAGACAACGATAGCTTCATTTTCTTTTCTTCTTTCCTTTTTTTTTTTTTTTTTTTGGCTACTGGAAGATTCCTAATCCTTTAGACTGGATTAATCCCTCCAGGCTTCGAGAAAAGCCGAGTAAAACCCAAGTGACCCCATGTGATAGCACTAGTGAACTCAACTTTCGGCCATCCCCGAGATTACAACAACTTCATAGGGTCCATTGGTTCTAATAAATACAAGTGTGAGTTGCGAATTAGAATCTATCAAAATTCTTTCAAGTTGGATATTGCTAGCAATTGCAATTTCATCACTATAGATCAGAATGACAGAATATTTATGGGATGTGATTTTTTATATGACTGATAAAAAAAAATCCACTTTTATGTCCAAGTGGGGCCTCATTATCTTGTGTGTATACTAAAAGTTTCTTTATTTATGTAACCTTATTTTTCGTGCTTTGCTTTTTCTTCAATATTTATATTAGAAGGCATCTGTACCTAGCAAGCTGGTGTCATTTTAATATCAAATCAACTGATCTTTCATTTTATAAGAACTAAGAAGTTGCCCGTTCGTGATAATAAAATAGTATTTTCCTCTTAAATTGTACTGTTTCTTAATGTTCTTAAATTGTATTGTTAATCCTGCTTATTTTCACCAAAGTTAACTGCAGATGATATAATACTTACCCTCAAGCCTTATATGGTAATTTGTTAAACGGTTCCAAAAATAAAGTTTCTTGAAAACTGTTTTGTGATGGTTAACATTTGCTATGCTGATTAACATCATCTGGCACCAATACAGCCTTCCTCCTAGTAATAGAAATTTTAAGAAAAGAGGAGTTAAATTGTAAATATTCCTCAAAGCATGCCAATTCTGGACGTAAAAGTATACTACTTATCTTTCATTGAACAACTACCACACCAGGGCCACACGGGATTTACTCGACTCCTCATGGGCCTGGTTATTAAAAAGAAAAAAAAAATCTTCCATTGAATAAGTTTATAATAGAGCCACACAACTTTAAAATGTATAATGTCGAGTTAAGACATGATTTGACTTATAAGCCTAGAGTTGGGACTTGGATATTTTTAATATGGGACTTGGACAAAACCTCAGGATACTAACCAAAGCACTCGATCCGTCATTATTCCTATAGATTACCTTTTCTTTGTTCATAGGATTAATTGACCTAATCTTGCCTCAAGAAATTACCCAGGCCAATTGGACTATTGCATTTTCCTCGTTGCTCTTTTATAACTGTCTGCTTTAACTCCACTCATCCATCTTAATGCAAAATATACTAGCCACTTGTATCTCCCTTTCTGCGATCCCTACGTTGCGAAACATTCACTTCATAAAGACAGAGACATGTGGGTGGTCAATTTTCCAAATTACCATGCTTGATTCAAATAGTACATGAATCAATCAACCAGTTTGAAAAATCTGACATTTTGATGCATTGAACTAGCTATATATTGAGCAATTTTGAGTTTAGGGATTCACCAAATATTCAGTGTGCTTTATTTATTGAAAGCATCAAAAGATGAACTCCCTTTTTTTCTTTTATTTGGCTATGAACTCCCATTTTATTCACTCATTCGGCCCACACAAGGTATTTCAGTGAATTTAACAACACATCGATAATTCCATTTTGCATCATCTGCACTGCAGCAAGTTACATACAAAAACCATGCAGGAGATTATATTTCCACTAACTTAAAACTTGGTGCAACACTAGTACTGTGAACAGAAGATAGCAAACTACCCACGTAGCAAGACCCTCATACAAGCTGAGATATGAAAAGAGTACCCAGCCAAGTGGTTCCCTAGTACAGATTGATTCTAAGCATATATAACCTTTTCACATAAGCTTAGCAGAACACTAGTACTACGTACAGAAGATAGGAAGCTACCCACACACCATAACTTCATACAAGCTGAGATGCGGCCAAAAGGCCCAGCAAAGTGGTTCCCTAGTAGTGGTAGTAGGGATTTCTAGTTTCTACAACAGGCGCATATCTCACTCCATAGGGATAGGGTTGCACCCTGACTGGATAGTGGTAATTGTAAACAACAGTTTCTGTCATTGGATTTGGAGGATCTTGTATAACCACAACATTAGAAGGGACGGGTTGATGACTACGAGCAGATTGGAGGGCAGGGCCGGAAGGCCTTGGTTTCCGAGGCAAAAATTCTGTTTCAAGTAATTCGAATGCTTCTCTACCCACCTGAGCAAGGTCTGGTTTGGGTGCCATTTGAAGGGGAAGAAAAGGGTTGTGGAGGTGGAGATTAAGGGCTAATGAAGAGGCTTGGTTTTGGGATTTGTGGGTACAATGGGTTCTAAGGCCGGCCTTCAACTTATATAGGGTGGAGGAGTGGATTGGGTTCTTAACTTTAGGAGGGGGTTCTTCCTTATCTTTACTTCTCTTTGGGAAGAAGCCACAGGGGGATTGGCAGGGACATGGGGTGGAAGATTCTGCCTTGGTGATCTAATATAACTAAGCATTAACGTTCAACCAGGGCCCCTTTGGATTTGTCCTACTGGATAAATCAAAGATGACAAAAAAGAGTTCAAGTCTGTCTTCACGCGCTTGTATGGACAATGATAAGATATAAACCTCAATTATAAACATTAAGCACGTGTGAGATTGATAGGGATGTAAATGGGTCGGTTCTTATTCGGGTTGATGGTGGACCTGGAACCAGATTCGTTAATGAGAAGGTGGAGCCAGAACTGGATCAGGAACCGTTTCAAAGCCGGAACTATATATGGGACGGGCTCAGGTCCAGGTCTAGGTTGAGAATGCTATATAAAAATATATTTTTTTAGGAAAGATACTTGAGAATTGAGGTAATATGTGGGTCTTGGGTCCACATGTTGGAACCAAGGTGGACCTGGACCATTTTACCTATTGGGGTCTAAATAAGGACCCAAACCCGTTTTTTAATGGGTCGGAACCTCAGGGTAATTGGAGAATCGAGGATCCACTTATATTCCTAGAGATAGATCATGCTTGTATTCCTATTAGGTAATCCATTTGTTGGTATAGGTGGAACTAGGAGATTTGCCTTGCGGCCACTTTCTTAAGAAGAATTCATGGGAGCCAATATTTCAAAATAATAATAAAATAAAATTTTCTATAACATCTTGGGGCTTTCAAAATTCCTGGGGAGCACATAACAAATTTCTACCAAAATCAATTGTGTGCAAATTATCAACAAAGATAAAATGAAGCAGTGTATACTCCTTGACTGCTGTGTTTCTAATTGGTATTGATTTTCTAGGAATTAATGGGAAAGTGACTTTTATCTACTGGCATCTAAAAGAATGACAATGATCAAGGACACAGATTTAGAGGGAATCATCAAGTAGGTTGCAAGATAACAATCATTTTCTATTTAAGAGCTGGACAATCCGTTTACATCTCTAACTTAGGTTCTTACACTCTTAGCCATTTTGTAGAAGCAAGTTGTGTATGACATTCAAGAAATTCATTTTAAATGGGATTTAACCAAAATAAGATATATTTGCAAATGTTACACGAGACGAATGTTCAAGAAATTTGTTTGCTTTTATGCATGGAATAGGAGATTGAGTTTTACATATGCAAATGTTACACATGTGAAATGCATTACCACATTTGTAAAAATCACCATTTTTATATGGATAAATGAGTACATCCAATGATTTTAGATGTATTTGAATATTCTGGACTATTTCACAAATTTCGCAAAACCCATAAAGATTTAATATTTGAAACTAAAAAGATATTGATGCTAGTTGTTAATAAGAGAATATTGAATGGTTCAGATCATTAATTGGGAGCTCACAAAAAATACAGAAAATCAGATAAAAATACAGAAGATCTTCAAGTGTATCCATCCCTCACCATGTGGTGAGGGACACCCCTTTTAGGGAAGTTTCAAGTACAAAAGAGATGTACAAAAGAGAAGTACACCTCTTTTTTGTACTTGAAATTTCCCCAAAAGGGGTATCCTTCACTACAAATGGTGAGGGATGGATGCACTTGAATATTATCCTATATATATATATTATGACTTTTTGCTCAAAGTCGATAAAAATTTAGATAATTAGCTTCAAGGTATTGATGTTTATTAATTCAATTAACAAATTAACAGTTTGTATTACAAATATGAGCCAACATGAATAAAACATAAGGATGATGGGACCCATGGGAATGCACTCATCATGTGAGACTGTACTAGTACCTTTTGCACAAGTTGTGAGGGTGATTTTCATACCTATTTAGATGTGAAAACTTGGTGTGTAAATGATCTTTTTCTCACCATTTTGACACCTCAAACATATGAGTAAATGAATATATAAAAAAAAAAAAAGTGACGATAGACAACCATTAGGCATGTGAATTATTTACATATATAAATGATTGTAAAAAAATGACCACTAAGCTTTTAAGCTTTCTGTGATTTACAACCAAAAAAAAAAAAAAAGGGCAGTCCTATCGGACTTTCTCACATAAAGATGGTCGTATTATGGATGCACTCATGAACGTTGATCTTGTTAGAGAAAGCGCTAGGATAATGGGAATTTGATATGACTAGGATTATAATAATTAGCCTGAAGATTGGGGTCCGAATAAAGTAAGATTATGGTGTGACTTGATCTACTGATTTCCCAAGATATTTCTAATCTGTAATATGCTACCAAATTATTCTCTGATTTTAAGAGGCCCCACATTATAAGATGCTTTAGTGAGTTGTTGGCAGACTGAAAATAATTTTGATGAGTTCCTAGCTTATATGTCCAACTTTCTGTTGAATACACTTGTCCACTTCTTTACATAACCGTTTCTGGCTTATGTGAGTAGTGTGATACATCATGGAATGTGATGCTCCTGACGTCACAAGGCTGCATCTTCTTTTCTCAATTATCATTAGTGATGATGCACAAATTAGCCTCGCACACCACCGGTCAAGTAATTGGTAATAAATGCAGTAGTTAAAGTAGAGAGAAAAAAGTAGAATTATAGTGGTTCGTTCAGTGTGACCTACGTCCACTTCTGAATGGATGAGGTCGCCGGATATTTTTATATTTTAAATGTGCAGAGAATACAAGCTTTGAGAATCGGAGGATAAGTGCTTTTAGGAGAGAGAGTTTTCCTTGCCCCCTAAGTGTTGGTGGGGTTTTCCATTTATAGTCTTACCCCCAACAGATGGGGACGACTTTATAACAACTAAATCTCTACTTCGATGGAGCTTTTGAATTATCCTCGACGGACGAGGTGGTTGAGATATCCTCCGCGAGACTTGGTAAAAACGGGATGAGGATTGACCATTTCCAAAGCGATGAGGGTGAGGCTTCCGGTTGCTTTCTCGAGGACGTGGCCAGGCCTATGGATCTCTTTAGGCTTGGATGTTATTGGGCTAACCGGGTCTTTATAAGTTTAAGTCCTGGGTCCGCATGGATTGGGCCACTTGGGCCTGACCCATCAATTAGAATCAAAGGGGAACGTGATCCCCTTGATCAGAAGAACTTTGGTAAAGCCGGGTACCATGTGATTTGGATTCTTCTTTCCTCCCAACTTCTTAACTTGCCCACTTGTCTGTTCCAACTTCCTGTGTTCCAAAGGGATGGAGATACCCACGAGACTCATGAGAACCAATTAACCATTCAAATCAGACAAAAGTGTGAGAGAATTTTATAAAGACTGAATGGCTCCTAGCTTCTTGCTGCAGTGTCTCTTAGACGGTGGCAACTTGTGCAATTAATCCTGACTACAGTTTGGGGATGCAAATGGGCGAGTTCGGTTACCGAGTTTATGTTGGACCCAGTCCTGACTTGATTAATGGTTCTTTGAAGGACCCGAAATTGGTCTAATATATATACTGGACTGGACCAACTCAGTGTATGTGGGGAGAGAGAGAGAGAGAGAGAGAGAGAGAGAGAGAGAGAGAGGGAGGATGCGAAATGATGAGTTCACAAAAAAATACATTTTCATTAGGGGTGCACGGCGGGCGGCTTGGGCGGTTATTGGGCGGTTTAGGGGGTTTTGTTTTATGGCGGTTTGTAAAAAGTAGAAACTGTAACTGCCCAAAGTATAGGCGGTTTGGGCGGTTTTTTAGCGGGCGACTTGGGCGGCATGTTGGGCGGTTTGGTATTTGTATCTATCTATCTCTTTTTTATTTTTTTATTTTTAATAGAATGTAACTAAAGTTTCAAAGTACTTAACATAAAGAATAAAAATTAAACATGATTTTTAATAAAAGTCAATAATCGATAATAAACAAAATTTTCAACTAAGTATATTAATGTAAAATTAAAGTCCAAAGGCATCACCAAAATTAAAAAATACAATCACTTATATAATCTAACGTCCAAAAGTAAAAAATCTAATTCTGAATATGAAGCGTTTTTTTAGCAACCATATATTTTTTGAAAGATACGTGAAGTCTTTAAAGAATAGATGAAGAGTTTTTTTTTTTTTTTTTAATAATGAGCGGGCGGGGCGGTTTGAAACCGCCTATTCAAATGTGAAACCGTAACCGCCCGCTCATTAGTACGGATTGAAACCGCCCCGCCCGCCTAAAGGCGGTTTTGATGTATATCCACTTGTAGCGGGGCGGGGCGGAGCGGGGCGGGCGGGTTGGCGGGTTACGGTTATTTTTGTGCAGCCCTAATTTTCATAGCATTATTTTATGAGTTTTTAAAGATAAAAGAACTCAAAACACTATTTTTAGTAGAAAAATAATAAATTTCTTCCCCATCATGCTTTGCTCATATATTTCCATTATAGATGGCCATTTGTATGCATTTATATAACTTTTAATGGCTTCCATACAAAATATGTTCAAAAATACTCTCAATTATGTTAACTTCTTTTTTGTAGGTGTTAATTGAAGATTAATTTGAAGATTAAAGTTGAGATTCAAGAGTTAAAGAGAATAAGGATAAGTTTGGAAGGCAATTAGATGAAGAAATGACAAAGTTAGGCCAATAATAAGAAGAAAAATGAAAGACCTGGGTTGGTATTTTGACCATATCTTTTTACTCGGGTGTCCGATTGAAGTGATCTCAGAAGCATTGGAAAGCTTGTTCTAAGATCTACAAATCATATTTCACAACATTTTTCCCAATTCGGACGTTTCGGGGGTCAAAATCGCACATCAATCTGGGACCTGTTTTCTAACATGGGATCACATTCATATGTTCATATTTCCATACTTGTGAAGTCCCACATTGGAAAGAAACCAAAATAGAGCAAGGCAAATGTATCTATATAAGGAGGGGAGCTCTAAGCATTAGAGACACAAGTAAGGAGAGCCTCCTCCTCTTTATTTAAGCTTTTCATGTAATTGAGAGCAAATTGTAGAGAGAAAGTGAGGAAAGCCTTGTAAGATTTGAAGATTTGTAATGAAAGCTTTATCTTCTTCAATGGGTGGCTAATCACTTGATTGGATCTTCTGGATGAATCTAAGTTAATACTATTCATTTTGCTTATGCTCTTAATTTCCTTTGTTTATGTGCTTAACATGCTAGAATAGATTTTTCTTTATTGCAATGTAGCAACCTTCCATGCTTATTTTATTTCTTAGCATTCTTTTTATTATCTATGCTTAGGTTTGATAAATCATACTTAGGAGTTAATATCTTTTGATGATTTATGCTTACTTTTGATAGATAGTCATTAGGAATTTTTTCTTTTATGAAGAGAAGAAAATCTTAGCTATTAGATTGTTAATTTCTATCTTTGAGTCTTAAAGTTATATTTTCCAAATCTAAGCATTGATTTGTCATTAGATTTCAGTCTTTGTTTGGGAAAAGATAAGAGCATTAGTATTGGATTAGTGTTACTTAGTGGATTCTAGATAATTCAATCTATCAATTAGTATTGTTTCTTGCTTATTTTACTCACTTTAGTTAGATTCTATTCACATTCTCACACATTTATTCACTTATGTTAATTCTCACACTCCATTTATCTATTCACACCATCAATTTCACCTTTGATTTTACTCTATTAACACATTTCTTTTTATGTCTATCCACTCATTTTCTATCTTGTTCTCCTTATTAGTTAGTTTTCATGGATGCTTTTAGTTTCTTTTTATCTTGATCTTGCACTTATTTTCACACACTTATTCACTTGATCTATCTAGCATTTCTTCATTGTTTTTGTATTAACCTTGTCATTTTGTTCTTGTTATTAACTTTGTTATTCTTGTTACTAATCTTGTTCTTGGTTTGTTCTTACTTGAGTTTTTCTATTAACTTCTCTTTGTTATTTAGTTTCTTGTTTTCTTTTAGTTTGCATTCTTTTATTTCCATTGTTATTATTTTGATTTGTATTTCTATTGTTTTTGTTATCTCATTTGCATTTGTTAGCTATTTTTGAATTGATAATCCTTTTCATTGATCATTGTTATTTTCTTTGTAACGATCCTCGTGGGAACGATAATCGGACTTCCATAGTCTATATTACTTGAGACAACCGTATACTTGCGGGAATTGACAAATACGAAATTACTTTGATTGATGACTCTGTCTAATTAAGTAGGAGAGAGAGAGAGAGAGAGAGAGAGGGGATGCGAAATCACTTTGATTGAGAGAGAGATGATGCGAAATCACTTTGATTGATGACTCTGTCTAATTAAGTAGGAGAGAGAGGGAGAGAGAGAGAGAGAGAGAGAGAGAGAGAGAGAGGATGCGAAATCACTTTGATTGATGACTCTGTCTAATTAAGTAGCTAGTAGGTCTTAAAAGTTAAAAGATAGTTCAAACAATAAAGAGTTGGTAATCCACATTTTGAAAATAATAGAACTGCATGGCCTTCAGGGTGACAGTGGGGCCTGCAGGGCAGGGCTACACCCAAGTTACAAATCTACGTGGAAGTCTGCAGAGTAGTGAGTGAGATCTCTAGGAAAACTGAGGACCCAGGTTAAAACTTGGCAAATGAGTTTTGGGCATATGTCAAATTTAATTCAATCCAGATTGTCGACTCGGTCAGAAGTCAGAACTCTATCTGACACAAGACTTTAGTCAAAGATCAACAACAATTGCTAAAGCTTTTCTTAATGTATATATATACAAAAAGCAAAGAAATTCCTTTTAAAGGAGTGGAATCTCACGGTGGAGCACACCCATTAAAAATTTGAGCTGTCCAAAATAATTAATCTCCTTCCAATATATAAAATTTTCTAAATCTTTCCCTAATAAGAGTTGGTCCAACTGTAAGTTTGGCCGTTTGATAAAAACATGGTGATAAATAATGCATAATATTGTATTAAATTTTTTTTTATCAAAGGCAAATCTTACAATGAGACCAACCCCTTTATTTTTTTGAAGTAAAATTTGGAGATAGTTCCTTATTTTCAGCAGCTGTGATTTTCAATAGGTGAACCTACTGTGAAGTTTTACTCCTTTAACTGATTTTTTTCCTATGGCTTAGACTGCCTGGCCTGTTAACGCTCCTCAGTTTAACACAAAAATTACAGTTGCAAGAAAATTTTATCATCCAGCTGATGACCATCAAATAGAGAATAACAAGGATATATTAATCTACAATCCACAACTCACTGGGTTCAAAAGGTCAGAATCATCTAGATGGTCTTAGTTGAGTTCCATGCAAAACCAATTGGCAAAATTACCTGCGTTAATTAGAGTAGCGAACGCACAATGTAATCCACAGTAGCACTATAAAAGAGAGGGCCACCATATCAGAGCCTTGTGCACCAAAACAAGGTCCCTAGATTACTCTCACTGGTATCATCTGTCATTTAGATGGCACCCCCACAAGATCTTAAGAAGATAGGAGAAGAAGGGTTTTTCTTGCTTGGGAACCAAGCCCCTCGCAACGGAATAAACCATACTCAAGCACATCTAAAGAAGATAGGAGAAGATCTTCTGGAACTAGAGGTCTTGATATCGACCCCCGGTTCCCTCCCTTCAGGAACTGAAGGTTGAGTCCACTTGTGCTACCACCTAGGGGCCACGGGGGTTTTACCCGGCTTCTTTCTGGGCCTGGAGGGAATAGTCCAGCCCAAAGAGTTTGGAACCCTCCGTTAGCAAAAAAAAAAAAAAAAAAAAGATAGGAGAAGAAGGGTTTTGCTTGCTGAACCTAGCCCCTCGTAAGGGAACAAAACCAACTTAAGGGGCCAGTGGCACCACCAAGAAAGGAACCTAACAACTGCAGACCCTCATCTCCGGACTATGGAAAGTGGAAGGGGTTAATTCCTTTGGTCGATATCATTAGAAAGAAACAATTTCTTATGATATTTCAGTAGAATGGTCTTTCGTTTAGAAAAAGAGTGAGTAGGCACACTGTTTAATTTTTTTTTTCTTTTGCTAACGGAGGGTTCACAATCCTTTGGGCTAGACTATTCCCTCCGGGCCCAGAGAGAAGCCGGGTAAAACCCCTGTGGCCCCTACTAAGACCTCTAGCTCCGGAAGAGGGAGGAACCATGGTCCTGACCACTCGGCCAACCCCTTGGGGTTGTCTATTTAATTAAGTTGTACTAAATAAGCATGAATAAAGCAGTGTACAAGCCTTCTTAGTAGTTATATTAATCTGAATATGCCTTACTTTTAAGGATGTAACTTACCTTTCTTCTCTTAGATTTTAATTTGACAAATAATCCGGTGTATCCTCATGAGCTAGGCCACCATGGTGGTCATCACCCTACTAGATCCAAACTGTTAGATGAGACTGATTAAATTAGTTGATCATGTTATATCTACATAATTTCAATTCGGCACTCAACATCACTATGAATGGAACATTGAATAGTGGCAAATAGTACTTCATATGATCTATTCCAGGTATAGGGTACTGAGAGTTTGATCTAATGGTTTGGATTGAATGAGAGTCGCGAATATCAATCTCAGGCACGTTTACTTTCTCAGGAATGTTCCCATTCTGCTATTTGTATTGTTATACTTTTATTTGGCATTGTATTTTCAGTCTTTACCAATTTGCGGTCCATGATTTCAACACTTTGTATTGAAATGGAATATATCACAATTACATGCCCCTTGTTGTATAAAAGTAAACTTTTTTTTATATATATTTTAATAATATCCAGCTCAAATTACAGTAGGGCCGATTCATATTAGAATAAGATTTAGCCCCGTCCCATAAAAGAGGAAAATGTATATTTGTGTTCAGATTTTCACTAGATGGGTTCTAGAGTTTTACTTTCTCTCACTTAAGTTTGTGGAAAGGGAGTGGGAAGGAAAGGGCATTTTTAGTAAGGTAGTGTGAACAAGTGATAAATTCCATTTTAGACAAAAAAAAAAAAAAAAAAAACCTTTCCGGTTTGTCCTGTAAAAGGAGGAGTTGAAGGTCCCCATGAAATCTCTTCTTTGTAGTTCATTGGAGGGCCCATCATCCAATTTAACAGAAAATAAAAATAAATAAATAAATAAATAGTGCCTGTATGTGTAATGGTCAATAAATTGAATTCGAGAGTGAGTTTCATCACTTTAAATCGATGAGGTCTAGTTGGATTTAGGTTGGAATCTGTAGATATCATGGATATGCTCAAGTCAATACCAACCAATGCGTTAATCAGATAGAAAATGTTAAAAAGAGTAGAACACAAAAGTTAGGACGGCCAGACCTAAAATCTTAATTAACAGGTAATGTTCGGGTTGAATCTCACCTGCTAACGGTACAGTTCAATTAATTAGGTTGAGCCGAGTTGGCTGATAAAATAGTAAGAATGGAATTACAAACCCAACCATCAAGTTAAACTAAATCCACAAGTGAAGAGAGCCAACTCAAACCATGAATTTACTAGCTGAGTTCAGGTTAAGTTGGTGGTGTTATCTGTTTCCTGCTTTCTGCTTCTATGAACGAATCTGCTTTCTTTACCTGAAAAAATAAAAAAAAGTCGGCCAGTCAAGTTAGGAAGTACCATCCCTACTCCATATCATCACCAATACTCTCTTTATAAGGACTGTTCGGCATTAAAGAATGAGTGATGCAAGAGATTCACAAGAAAAAGGAATGAAAAGCCATTTCTAAGTCACTGATCGCCACTTAATTGACAAGACAAACGAGATGTGAAGATGTAGGGTAGTTAAAGTGTTAATTATTTGTTATGGACGATAAAAATATTGGCAAAGTTCCTAAACCATCCCACTCACCCTTTCTTTGTAGGTCCCTCCCCACTTAATCGAGCCGGACCCATTACTGCAGAGCCTGTTTAGGTTTCACTGTTACTGTTGATATCTAAGTAGAATCTGCTTCTTATGAATAACTAAACATGCATTGGGAAATATTCTGTAGAAAAGAATGATATCTGGAATTGAGTGTTCTATCATTACATTATATTATATCATGCATTTCCCTTAAAATAAGTTTAAAATTGCAGCATGATCATCATCTATATATGATTCTTTCCAATCTTTTATTCTTGCGAGTAAAATTAAAAAAAAAAAAAAAACAAAAAGTGAAAGCAAAAGATATTGCATTCATGAAATAAGCTTCATGCATGACATTTTTTAATTGCATTAGTTGCTATGGTGTATTTAGGTCATGTTTGTGTGCTTCTGAAGGTTTTGCGACGTTGCTAAAAATACTTTGATCCTTTTACGTGAAAGTTTTCCATAGTTTGGAGGAGTATTCCTCCACTTGGAAAAATAATCGTTTCAAACTACAGCATAACACAAACAAAGCCCTTATTATAAAACCTATCTTTCTTTTCCAAAAGAAAAGGTAATATAAACAAGATTAGGAAAGAAAAGGTTCGAAATTCTTGTCGAGGGTGGATATCAAGTGGCAGAGGAATGTTGGTTCTTAATCTCAAAGACAATAGACATTGGGTTATGCATAATCCAGTCCTAGAAGAGTGAATTTCTAGAACAAATCAACTAATCACTAAAAAAAAAATGTGACTCTTAGCAGCGGGAATTGTCTTTCTCCACTACAATCGTCCCAAAAGCTTAGACAATGGATTTTATTGACGAAAAAAAATTTCTGCCACCAAAAGCGACTTTTAGTGGCAGAAAAAAAAAAAACCACTAAAAGTCACCCTTTTTTTTTTATAGTGAATGATTTAGGGTTGGGAATTGGGACCAATATTTGTGGATTAGGAATAATCCAAGAAACATTACAAAGTGGATGGTCATAAACATCCAATCGGTGGCCATGGATGGTTGAAATGAAATGACGGATGATCTATTTCCATGTGAAGACCATCAAATCAGTTTTTCATGAAAGGTGGGGCCATGTTCTAAGCATGCTTGAAATATGGGCTTTATGGCCCAATTATATAATGGAAATTAAATTCCTTGGACTTCAAAGCAATGCCTTCAGATTAAAATAAACCCATCACATTTTCTCGTCTCTTGATAGAAAATAATCTCCCATCTAGAGCCCTAAATAATTAAATCCTACAAAAGTGATGGTCTGATCTATATCGCAGACTTAGACATTTTACCTCTTTGATACAACTTTAATACAACCCACTTTAATGTGAATTCAAAGAAATTCTATATGAAATAGGGTAACATAACTATATGGACAAGGTTCCTTCATTATGCTGTGGACTTCAGAACATTAGTTAATTCTGTAATGATAAATGTCTTGTATCTCTTTGTGACTGATCTTCTTATTGTACTCTTGGGTTTTCTTCGATATTTTAATAGTAATATGAAGTATAAATAGTTTCCTTGTCTGTAAATTCATTAAAAAGGAAGGAACACTACAAGGAGCAAAAGAACGGCTCCTTATCCAAATGGTAATGAGCGTTAGTTCTTACTTGACTGCCCAGGATTTGAAACCCGAGTACGTCACCTCTTTCCTTACGTGTGGGTTTCTTTCCTATTTGAGTGGGCTGCTTTCCCGTGTGTACTTCCATCTCCTGTCTCTTGTGATGTAAAAGAAGATGACCTCATGAAAGGTGGCCTTCATCTACGTCATGGTAAACAGCCGGTTCCCTTATCCCAACTCTTTTCTCAGCAACAGTACTTTAAAGTTTGAACTTTCCACAAAAGAAAATATTCGATGGTTAAACAATTTGCCCAATCCCATATCATCAACTCATCTTAATTTCTTTTCGGGTTTGATACTGATTTAGTCTGCATTTGCATAGATGATGATGCACTGTTACTATCATTACCGTGGATAGATTGTATCAATGATTCAAAGAGTAAGATCTTTTTAGCCCACCTTCCCAATTGCCTGTGAATTTTCTGTGATTCCTAGTCAGGGTAGAAGTAGATTTTATGTTATCTTCATTAATATATTTTATGTCATTAAAGTTGGGCCAGATTTGATACTGCAATCCCTTCTTTGCCTAAAGCAAGTACAAAGTACATGAATTCACATTGAAAGTTCTTAGAAAGAGAAGAACAGAGAAATATAAATGAGTGTGAATGGATATTCAACTCAGTACACTCCTAACTCCATTATCTCTATAGCATCTTAGCATATTTGTTGGATTTTATGGTAGATCTGATATGGTTTGTAATAAATATCAAACTTATGGATCTAGATTTATGCATTAAATAATATGTGATCTCAAAATATAAAAAACTTCCTACAACAGAAGCATATGGAATATCTTGTATCTGTTTTCTCTCGATGTTATTTCTTGAACATTAATCTTTTTTGAGAATAGATCACCTCTTGATATAGGTGCGTTTCCTCTACAATAATTCTACATATCGAATCTTTCAAAAACTCTATTGATGTAGGCTATTGTCGGTCATGAGGATCACTTATGTCTAACATTTTATTCTCTAGTGTAGCAACAACCTGAGTGGGCAATGATAGATTTTGAGCAAAACCCAACCCACAAGTTGGTCCACTTATTAGGAATATATAGGCATGGATATGCATGGTGAAGCCTGTCAGATTTGCAATTAACCACATAGCTCTTGTAAGTGTAAATTAGGAACGTTCACACACCTTTTCAAATTATGAATGAAGTTTCACTCCGTTTGGTCAATATACACATCTGAGAATAAGTGCAAACCTTCTAGTTGTTTAGATACTGTTAATTCTCAAACTTTGCCAGTTAAAAGCTTCTTAATTTTTACTGTTGGTCCCAAACCCAGATAAAAGGAAGAGGGTTGCCTTAGTCCAATGTAAAACTTGTCACAACTTAAACATGAATTTGGATGATGATGATATAGTGTTTAATCTCTATTACAAAATTCTTGACAGTGGTTATTTGCTAGATGGGGTGAGATTCTACAGGCCAAAAACATAGTAAATCAACCTGATCTCATCGGTTTTAGGAGGTAATTGATTTCTGGTCATGAAAATTCAATGGTCCATGTTAGTTGGATGAGGATGAAATTTCACACACAGGGGAGAGGTGGGGCCAGTACTTGTCTCTAAAAAATGTTCACCAATTGTAAACACCGCAAATAACTTCCCCAGTATGAACTGCCCAACATTTCCCACCATCCTCTTCAAGTGGGGCCCTCAAGTAGCCCACTTCAATAGTCTTGTACTTTAATTAATTGCTTCCATTGTCACCCACATCTTGCCACTTTCAATAGCCTAAAAGTAGATATATTCCATACCTGCCGATTAACCGAAAGCCAATGAATCTAGATTTCCCTCTGCCTTGGGAGGGAAGATTAGAACCTTTGAAAGCAAGAGCACCCTTACTCCAATTATTATATATAGTGATTGATTATAGACCAGTTAGTTGTAGCTCTAAACAAGGCATTTGCATTATAAGTTGAGCTTGTTCTGTTAGTATTACACTAACAACACTCATCAGCAATGGCAGAATCAGCCAAGTTGAAGAAGATAGGGAGAGAAGGATTCGGTATCATCGACCAGATGAAAGGCCGCAAGGGTCCATCAGCTCCACACAAACCCACTCCAAGGGAGGCCATAGACTGTAATCAAGCAGCCAAGATTCACGGCGGAGTCGTCTTCACCACCCAAATCCATACCAAATATGCATATGTGCCTTGGAAGAAGGCCTTTTTCAAGTGAATTACTTGGATTCCCTGCCAAAAGAAACAGTCAAAGTAATATGTATATCGACTATTGAGTGTATCTTTCCTACGTAATATGCTATAATATCAGTCTTTGTGCTTACTAATTTCCTCTTATATTTATCCATCTAGTCGGAATTGAATAGCTATTGTTCGCTTTAACTCATTTAATTAGAGTTGGAGATTTCCTTGCATTAAAATTACAAAATCTTTTTATTTTATTTTATTTTTATTTATTTATTTATTTATTTTTGTATTTTCGAAGTTTCAGCTTAGGGGCCTGGCCCTGCTCCTTTTCCCACGGGCCATGCTCAAAGCTAGATCTTACTTGTCTCTAGTCATTCTGTGTAGAGGCTTATAAATAAGTGAATTATAAGAATTTCAAAGGCCCAAAGTGACATTTAAAGATGATGCTTTTCAAGATTCTAGCATTAACATAGAATTCCAAATGTTCTTGGGACTTGTTCTGAAACGAACGTAAAAAATTTCTGACATTTACAATTCACATTGAAAATACCATCAAACAAACATGCCCTTACGAGACTTCTTCACAATAATGGTATAGGCTTCCACAATCCATAAAAGTGGGGCTCTCAGGATTAAAGGCTCCACCAAAATTTGGATCTAAGGCTAAGTCCTTGGCCGGTCTGATGCATTAGCTAAGGATTTCGCCTTAGTTATAACTCACTAGCAAGGAGGAGTCAGGACATGGCCAGGCTTTGGGCTGAATTGCCAATCTATGGATCTCCAGGACTTGTTTTTATTTCCCAATAACAATATGGGTTAGGTTATTATTACCTAAAGAATTAAAAGGGCTAATGTTTTCAAATGAGCCCAACTCCCAACTCTCACGATTATAGGCTGGATCTTGCCAGAATTTGAGGAACAATTTATAAGTAATGGGTTCGCTGCCTAAGTATTAAGCTGTTCAGCCAAGTCCATCATTGGACCTACTAGGAAAACTGTCAGGGACAGCTTTGTGTGGCCGGATCAATAGTTGAAAATCAGATCTGAACGGTTCAATCAAAGGCTAGCCCAGGTTCAAAGGCTCAATGGGCCACCTAGATAAATGTTGGATGAATTGATGGATGTTTGAATTTTGATAGCGGATATGAAGCTACCTCTAGATATTTTCATGACACTTTTGTGATCCTCGGTCAGAGATAGAAAGGAATGTATTCTGTTGACCAAGATAAACTTTTGGGGCTATAGTCTTTATCCACTCCAACTAAATGGCAAGGAACAACTGTGCATTGGCTTCTCTAATAGGACCAAATAGAATATCCAAGCAAAGACCAAAAGCAGATGAAAATGCAGCTCAAATGAAGTAATTACAAAGTACAAAGTTCAAGGGAAAGACACTGCGCGCAATTCAACAAAATGGGAAAAAAGTTTTTACACAATTCGGCAATGGCGGCTGGAGAAATTCAAATCAGTGGGGTCAACAAAAGACTCATCTTTCACAAATCGAATAAATTTTTTTTTGACTTTATCAACATATGTTATCTACTTTTGATAATATTAAGGTTTTCTCCTTTTCATACGGAGAGAATATCGTATTTAGAGATTAAGTTAGGGTAAATGAAAACTTAACGACAAAATATCTAAAAAAGGGAATTTTCTTTAAAAAATAAAAATTGAGCCCATTAGTTTTAATTTTTATTTTTCTTGTTTTAGTAGATAAATGGCCCATTAACTTAGGCATTGAGTGTACTCAAAAGCTTCCCATAACTTCAATTCATTAAAAAGTTATATATATATATATATATATTTCCAAATCTCAGTGGGTCAATTGCATGTAGCACCGCCCAAGCAATTCGGTGATACCAATTATTGGAAGGACAAGAAAGGAGCATATCCACCGAACCCCACTGGGGTATGAGATATGGAGGAACCACCGAAAGCCAATCCAACATCCCCTTCATTTGGCAAGTGGGCCATCCAAAAGAGCCCTATATAGTTGATCGGCTGCCCTTAGAGCCTTATACACCAAAGCTCACCTTCAGACCATATCTCAAATTGCCTTTTTCACCTTCAGTTTGAATGGCACCCCAAGCATACCTTGCCAAGATTGGGAGGGAAGCCTCTGATGGGCTTGAAGGGCACTTAGCCCAGAAAAAGAAGCTTTTCAATTGCAATCCTATGCTCCAACTCCAGCCTGTGATCGGCCAGTTTTGCAGGCCCCTACGAGGAATGAAGCCATTGCCAGCAACGACAACATCAAATTTAACATTCACACATACACATCCTATAAGCCGCACATGGTGGTTTCCATGTATCAAATCCCGCCCTAAGCGAAAAATTAAAATGCCTTGAATGAGTGTGGTGTTTAAGTTTTCCATTTATGTGAATAGAGCAGTCCTCTGCTTGTGCAGGGTTATATAAGCACAAGGGAGTGACAGTAACAGCCTTATATGTACGTAGTCATGTATGTATGTGTCCATGTATTCTACTGTTGTAGTGTATTAAATATTTAGTATGCACTTGTGTCGTGTGTAAGCTTTGAAGTGTGGCCCTTCTTATTTTTATTGGTTGGGCCACTAATTAGTACTGTGGATTTCTTTTAATTTTGGAAGTCATGTTCTATTACCAACCACAAATAAGCTTGAGAATTGGTAAAAAATAAGCTTGAGATCTAGAGTTGCAACAACAGAAAGTTCTCCAGGTCTGCAAGCCCGCTACAACCTAAATGACATAAACAATGAGATTCACGGGTTGCTCAGCTGGTTAGCAACCCTATATCTAACACATCCATAGGATCGTTCCTTGGACATGCTGATATTTCTCACTTTCTGTGGGCTCTCTCCCCTAGTGTGCGGGCGGGTGCTAGCGTGGGTCCCCACCAAAGCAACAAAATATATATATATTGTGTGGGGGCATTTCTCGAACACCGAGATTGGGCCCACTCCGTCAGCAATAAGGGGAATACGCGGTATTTCAGCACCGAACTCGTCTCGATCTCGGCTTTAGCATCACAGTTCGGCAGAGATCTCATACTTGCCGAACCAGTTCGGTCGACTTGTTTGTATTGCAGACGCACCTCCCTCAGCTCACTCCTACCTCAGTTCGGCCGCATCTAACCTCGGATGTACTCGCCTCAATCTCGGTCGCCTAGACATGGCGCAACGGCCGAGGGACGTGGCTGTATGGTTTATGAGGCGGCGAATGTTAAGGGGAATGAGCAACGTTACGACTATAAATGGGGGATAGGTATTGACTGAGCCGTTATCACCATTTAAGGGGCGTGATCGACTGAAACAGTTACCCCGATTGAGGGACAGTTACCCCGATTAAGGGAATCACGTCGATCGATCTGTGAGTCCCTATCACTATATAAAAGAGGACTCAGTCTCCTCAAAAGGTACGCACTCAGACACTTACAATTGACATTTGAAAATCTCTACCCTACTGTCACGTCCTCGTACTGACTTAGGCATCGGAGAGCCTTGCGCTGCCTTCAGCCAGGGTCTTTGACTGCTCTTTCCATTCTTCTCCTTTCAGGTTCTTTTCTGAGGCATCACACCACATCTCTAATAGGTCCAGAATTCACCATCTCCGGGTCTGTGAATTTTCGTGCACCTACAATTGGCGCCGTCTGTGGGAAACGAAGTAAACACCTTTACTCAGAAATCTTCTTCCCTTACACCATGCCTCCAAAGAGCAAGAGAGGTGGAAAGACAAAGTCTGGAGACGTGACTGCACGTCCTGGAACGTCCCGTGCCGTATCTCGACATGAGAAAAGTGCTGAACGCCCGGTCGTGGTGGAGAGCTACAATTCTGGCTCCGTCTCACCCTTAATGGAGGAGACAAGGCCTCTTACGGAAAACAACCCTCCACCAAAATCGCTGCAGAAGGGCAAAGGGCCGGTCGTATACCAGGCGCGTGACGAACACACATCCTCATTCGCGGATATCAGGACCCAGAACCTGATTATCCAAGAAAAGGATAAGCTAATCTATCAGCTCCAGCAGCAGCTCCGGGAAGTGGAAAAGGCTTCCACGAATAACGTCGTACGTCCAGTCATCCATGATGATTTGCGGCAGCACCTGAACCGCAAGAGGCGCTCCCGAGATCACATCGAAGGCTCGGGGGATAGCTGCTCCCAAAGAAAGCAAGAATCCACTTTCGACGACAAAAATGATATGAAGGAGTGGCTGACCCGAGAAGTCAGACAGACAATCCGGCGCAACATGGAAGCGGCCGGATTCGCCCGCGAACAATTGGATGTCGGCGACGCGGAGAACCTTGGTACATCTCCTTTCTCGCAGGAGATAAGAGAATTTTCTCTCCCAGAGAAGTTCATCGTCCCACGGTTCGTCTTGTATGACGGAACCTCGGATCCAGGAGCACACCTTCGGCATTTCACTCAAAGAATGTCGCTTTGGGGAGACCTCGGTCACCTTAACTGCAGAGTCTTTTCTTCCAGTCTGGGGGATCTCTCTTTGAGATGGTTCTGTGCACTTCCAGAAGAGTCGATTACAAGCTGGCGACAGCTCCAAGGCTCTTTCTTGAAGAAATTCCAAGCACACAGAATCATCCCCAAGACCGACGCTGACATTATGGCGCTAAAGATGAGGCCGAACGAGTCTCTTACTCAATTCGCCAAGAGATTCTGGACGATTTACAGTCAGGTCGAAAACGCCACTGAAGAAGTGGCTATTAAATCGTTCCAGCAGTCTCTACTTCCCGGCAATGAGCTCCGTAAGTACCTGATCTGGAACCCTGTAGCTTCCATGAAAGCTCTCATGGCCCGGGTAAATCGCTTCATAGAGCAAGAAGAAGACGATGCCCGAGCTCGGGAAAGCTTTGGCTTCACCCGGGAAGCAAAATTCTCCAAGAGGGAGAAGTCGCCTCGGAGGGAGGATGTCGGTCACGGCCGAAAACCTTCCAGTTCGGCCATTCCGTATACACCTTCCGCGGGTAGCAACAACCTTAGAAGGGCTCCGCGCGACAGAGAGGGACAGCAGCGCGTTACAGCGTTCACTGCTGTCAACACAATTTTCAAGGAGCCAATCTATAGGATCCTTGGTAAAATAAAAACGCGACCATACTTTCAGTGGCCGCAACCGATGAGGGCTGATCCGTCCACCCGAGATCAAAATAAGTTCTGTTCCTATCATAAGCAGAACGGCCACATGACGGAGGATTGTTATAGCCTCAAGTCACATCTGGAGAAGCTCGTGAAAGACGGTCATCTTCGAGAATATATCAAAGAGGGTGGCCAGGGAGTTAACCAAACTCAACGCGAGGAGCATCATCCTCGCCGAAACGAAGATCGGGATAGTGATGAGTCCGAGAGAATAATCAACGTCATTCACTTGGCGTCTGCACCGAAGGGGAGTGCTCCGAAGGGGAACGACCAATCTCGCGCTGTGGCGAGGAAGGCTTCCCACGGCAAGCAGGTCCTATCAGCCGAGCTCGAGCCAGCTACAAAAAAAGCTCGGAAGGATAGGCCAAAAATCTGGTTCGGAGAAAAGGACTTGGAAGACGTCCAACTCCCTCATAATGACCCACTCATTATCACCCTGAAGCTGAAGAACTGCAGAGTACAGAGGATTCTCGTTGACCCCGGCAGTTCATCCGAGATCCTCTATTACGACTGCTTCAAAAGAATGGGTCTCAAAGAGGAAGATCTGCTGGAGGCAAGAATTCCCCTTGTGGGGTTCAGCGCCAAACCAGTGTATCCAAAGGGGAAGATCCCCCTGAAAGTCCAAGTCGAAGGAGCCATCATCATGGCAGACTTCATTGTGGTGGACGCGCCGTCTCCTTACAATGCCATCGTAGGGAGAACTTGGCTGCATCAGTTAGAGGCTATACCCTCTTCGTACCACCAAAAACTGAAATTTCCTTTAGAGAATAAGGATGGCAAAATTGAGGTGGTGACGGTAAGGGGCGACCAGCAAATGGCCAGGCAATGCTTGATGGCCGTGGTCCCAGGGGAGGCAGAGCCGCAGCAGGTTAACATGGCCGAACTCGAAAAAGAGTTGGAAAAGGTCGGCCGCGCCCCCGAGCATAAAAGTGTTGAAGATCTAACCTCGGTCAACATCGATCCCAGCGATCCCGAGAAATACTTCTTGCTCGGCAGCGAGCTCGGTGAGCCTGAGAAGTCCGAGCTCTTGAACTTCTTAATTGAAAATAAAGAAGTGTTTGCTTGGAGCCCGAATGAAATGCCCGGCATCGACCCCGAAGTGCTATGCCATCATTTGAATGTGGATCCCAAACAGAAGCCGGTCATCCAGAAGGCCCGAAGGACTGGGATCCCACAGACAGAAGCCGTGGCCGAAGAAGTCGACAGATTGCTGCAAGCCCGGGCGATCAGAGCAGTCCACTATCCAAGGTGGGTAGCTAACACCGTAGTGGTCAAGAAGAAAAACGGCAGCTGGCGTGTCTGTGTAGACTTCACCGACCTGAACAAAGCCTGCCCAAAGGACTGCTTCCCTCTGCCGAAGATCGACCAGATGATCGACGCCACCGCGGGCCATGAGAGAATGAGTTTTCTCGATGCTTATCGGGGATATCACCAAATCCCGATGTACGGCCCCGACGAGGAAAAAACCGCGTTTATAACCCCAAGAGGGATTTACTGTTATAAAGTGATGCCTTTCGGGCTGAAGAATGCGGGGGCGACCTACCAGAGATTGGTCACCACAATGTTTAAGGCCCTTCTTGGCAAAACAGTGGAGGTCTACATTGACGATATGGTCGTCAAAACCAAACAGTCCCAGGATCATCTAGCCGACCTACGCCAGGTGTTTGGCATCTTGAAAATATATCGGCTCAAGCTGAACGCAACAAAATGCGCGTTTGGGGTAGGCTCCGGCAAGTTTCTAGGGAGTCTCGTCACCAGACGAGGCATTGAAGCCAATCCAGATCAAATAACGGCTATCCAAGCAGTACAAGGTCCTACCACTACAAAACAAGTCCAGAGATTGACGGGCATGGCGGCTGCTCTCAACCGCTTTATCAGCCGATCTTCGGATAAGTGCCGACCTTTCTTT
Organism: Umbellularia californica; assembly: GCA_028538565.1. Lineage (NCBI taxonomy): Eukaryota > Viridiplantae > Streptophyta > Magnoliopsida > Laurales > Lauraceae > Umbellularia > Umbellularia californica. Next base: position 52,963,580 of record JAPQWN010000010.1, read on the forward strand.
CAACTCCTCAAGAAAAATTCCTCGTTCCAGTGGACAGAAGAATGCGACCGAGCTCTGCATGAGCTCAAAATGTATCTCTCCTCACCACCCCTGCTTTCAACCGCGAAACAGGGAGAAGTGCTTTATATATACATTGCTGTGTCCGATCACGCGGTGAGCTCGGTGCTGGTTAGAGAAGAGGAGGCAAGGCAAGAGCCTATCTACTATACCAGCAAAATCCTCATTGATGCCGAGACCAGGTACTTGCAATTGGAGAAACTCGCGTTAGCCCTTGTCAGTGCTTCCCGCAAGCTCTCCCATTATTTCCAAGCTCATACGATCACCGTCGTAACGGAATATCCTCTCCGACAACTTTTTTACAAAGCAGACTTCTCTGGGAGGGTTTCCAAGTGGGCAGTCGAACTGGGCCAATACGATATCCAATATCGGCCCCGAACGGCGATAAAAGCTCAAGTACTAGCGGACTTCCTAGTAGAGTTCATCTCTCCTAGTTCGGCACCAAGCCAACTCGAAACCGAACTGGGGGACAATAAGAGTGCCAGTGATGTCACCGACACCGACCTTCAAGAAAAAAAATCTTGGAAACAGTTCCTCGATTCAGCTTGGAAGGTTTTTGTCGATGGATCTTCGACTTCTAAAAGGGCTGGCGCTGGCTTGGTCCTCCAATCTCCAGAAGGATTAGTCATCGAGCAGGCCCTGACACTTGATTTCAAAGCTACCAACAATGAAGCCGAGTATGAAGCGTTGATTGCAGGACTTGACAGCGCCAAAACTCTGGGGGCACGACATCTGGTCATCTTCTGTGATTCACAACTGGTGACGAGCCAGTTGAGCGGAGAATATCAGGCCCGTGATGGTAGAATGGCGGCCTACCTGACTCTTGCAAAGCAGCACCTCTCTAAGTTTGAAAGAGTAGAAGTGAAGCAGGTCGGCAGAGAGTTGAATTCCCATGCAGATGCCTTAGCTAATCTGGCATCCGCCGTTGAGGCTGGAAGAAAAAGAATCATTGAGGTTGAATCATTAGCGAAACCTAGTATTCAGCTTCACCTAGCCCGTCAGATACTTTGTGTGGATCTCGGCCCAAGTTGGATGGACCCAATCATCTCGTACCTCAAAGATAATCAGCTTCCGGAAGACAGAATTGCTGCTCACAAAATGAGGCTGAAGTCTACTAGGTTTTGGCTATCTCCAGAGGGTAAGCTCTACCGGAAATCATTTACAGGCCCCTACCTTCAATGCGTCCACCCAAGCAAAGTCGAGGACTTTCTTTTCGAGATCCATGAAGGGATTTGTGGAAGTCACATCGGAGGTCGGTCACTAGCGTACCGGGCTCTCAGCCAGGGTTACTGGTGGCCATACATGCAAAAAGATTCTCAGGTATATGCTAGGAAATGCGAGAAGTGTCAGAAATTTTCACATTCCCTACATCAACCAACGCAGGATTTGAGCCCGCTCTCCAGCCCTTGGCCTTTCGCCCAGTGGGGTTTGGACATCGTTGGACCTCTCCACCGAGCATTAGGAAATAAGAGGTGGCTAATTGTAGCTACTGATTATTTTACAAAGTGGATAGAAGCAGAACCGCTCTCGTCCATCACTGAAAAAGACACAACAAAGTTTGTATGGAAGAATATCGTCACCAGGTTTGGTATTCCTCGAGTTTTGATCTCGGACAACGGGACACAGTTCGACTCCGCCTTCTTCAAAAAATTTTGCGAAGATCTAGGGGTCCGAAATCATTATTCCACTCCAGCCTACCCGCAGAGCAATGGTCAAGCTGAAATTTCTAATAAGGTCATTCTCGATGGCCTTAAGAAAAGACTCGACCAAGCAAAGGGAAGATGGGTTGAAGAACTCCCGAGTGTCCTGTGGGCTTATCGGACTACTCCAAGGCGCTCCACTTCGGCGACGCCTTTCTCTTTGGCCTATGGTACCGAAGCAGTGATACCCCTAGAGATCGGACTTCCGACATTGAGGTCGGAACTCTTCGACCTAGGCCAGAACGATGCTAATCTTGGACGAGAGCTTGATTTGGCCGAAGAGCGACGAGAAGCTGCAGCCGTTCGCTTAGCGGCCTACCAGCAGCAATTGGCTAGAGGCTATAATCAAAAAGTCCGGGAAAGAAAGTTCTCCATTGGGGAACTGGTGTTGAAAAAGGCGCTGCCAGCAGACAAAGATCCAAACGAAGGCAAACTTGCGCCAACATGGCTCGGACCGTTCAAAGTGATCTCTGCAGCGGGTCAATCAGCTTACAGATTGGAGGACATGGATGGTAAACAGTTACCACGGCCATGGAATGCCGCTCACCTCAAAAAATTCTATTTCTGATCTGTAGTCGAAATTTCAAGCATCAATAAAGCTATTCTTTCGTTCCTTGACATTTCGATTTTTTACGAGTCACAAAGCTCGGCAAACTCTCCAACAGTTCGGCGCAATAGCCGTCCTTTCAGTGCCACGATTCTGCCGCAGAAGATCTCGGTACGCCTACCAGATCACGCGCAAAATTTCGGACCTCTGCCACAGAAGATCACGGTACATATACCAGATCACTGGCGAGGTAATACCTACACCATTGGTGAAGAACCATTTGGTCATATCAAACAAAATTCTGGCCACAAACGATCTCGGTCTTTATACCAGATCACTGGCAGAGACGGACTATACTGCCGGAATGAACCGGCCAGACATGTCCCACAAAAGAGTCCGAATTCGCGCTTTGAAAAGCAAAAGCAGCGCGGAGTTCGGACAAGATTTCTACCGAATTGCTTCTCTTGGGTTCTTAGTTCATTGGCTAAAATTACTACGTGTGCTAATTCGGTAAAAGTGTACATTTCGGCGAAAATAGTGTCTATAGACATTAAGGTCTAAGAAAGACGCAAAGACAAATTGCCTTAATGTTGGATTTCATTAAAAAGGGTTCTTACATCAGGCGAGTGTGACTCGCAAACCAAAGGGACATATGTTCCCACAAAAACAAACCAAAAGAGAGAATAGAAGAAACTGCCAAATGCATAAAGATACTCAGGGAGCAGGGGCAACAGGTACATCGCTTTCTATCTGGATGACCTCGTTCTCAGCGTGAAGGGGCTCGGCTATTGGTCCCTCGACCGCAACGGGAGGAACCTCGGGAGTAGGAGGCAGGATGTTCGCAGGTACCGAGCTTGGAAACTTGTCGGGATTCAAGAAAGCCGGATGATCGCTTTGGATTCCAGCTTTTTCAAGGGCGGCCTTCCAGCCCATCTCCCATGAATCATCCCTGACTCCGGTCACTTGGGCCGCGTATTCGGCCTCAGCTTCCTGGAATCCTTCAAGATATGCACTGTTGGCGTCGGCCCGGATTCTGGATTCGGTCTCGGCCTTTTCCTGCTCTAGCTCGGCGATTTTCTTTTGGAGCTCAGCCTCCCTCAACTTTCCTTCTTGAATCTCGGTTTTTGCCTTGTCAAGCTCAGATAGAATGGCACGAGACGTTTCTTCATACTCTCTGATTCTTTCTCTGTTGGCCTCCAAAGACTTCTTGTACTCTTCAACCTTGGCCTCAGCGTTGGCCTGGATTTTCCTGGCTCGCTGGACCCTTCGCACAGAGAGATGACATTTTTGCACGATCTGCAGAGAGAATCAACTTTTAGACAACTACTACCGAAGTCAAGCACAGAAGAAAAACGAAAGAGACTAAACTTACGCTCAGAGCAGACTCCATTTGCGTCACCAGCAACATGACGTCGTCCAGCTCATCATGCTTCTCCATGTCTCGGGGCAAAGTACAAGCGTCGCCAAGCGCAGCCGCCACTAAGGGGTGACCGCCAAGTCGGTCCTCCACGGTCAACGGTCTTCCTGGCTGAAGCAGCAAGCTCGGCCTCCAGGGCGCCACGGAAGACCGTTGGCTCGTTGCCCCTGGGTCAACTCTCCTTTGCACAGTTGTTAGGGCAGACTGCCCCTCAGTTCTGACCCTCTTTTGCCGGCGTACCTCTTCCATGGCAGCTTCGTCGGTACCAACCCCCGAGGTTTGGGCAGAAGAAGAAGGAGGAACACCAGTACCAGGCATGGAAGATTGGGGCCTGGAAGAAGAAGGTCCGGAAGAAGGAGCCCTGGAGGATGAAGGAGCAGCACCTTGAGTCGCACCCCCAAAGGCTGCAGACCGAAGATTCTTCACTGGGGGTTTCGGGCGGTTTTTGTCCATTGGCTCGTCTTCCCCGGAGCTACTCGTTGAAGAACTTCCCTCCCCGAGGTCGGAACCTGAAGTGGTTGCTTCAGCCCCTGGTGAATCTCGGCCCTCAGTATCGTCTACAGCCCGCTCCCGATCGACCTCCTCGATTTCGGTTCCCTCAACCTCGGCTGCGGCATCTTCGCGGTGTGCGAGGCTCTTCTTGTAAGAGCGGTATTTCGGCTCGTAGTCTAAAAGGGCGAAGGCCGACCTATCTTCGTGGCCTCGATACGTCTCAACGGCCCGAAACCAGGCCGCGTTCTTCACCCAACCGACTCGTTTGGCCTCCTTTCTCCTCTCATGCGCACCTGTAACATAAAAGTACATCAGTTCGTCTCCACAGAGAACAAGATGTAACGAAAATCGACACCGAATTTACAAAAAATCTATATTTACTTGGTGGTATGCCGAGACGGCGCGGGATCCGGTTGAACCTCTGCGACATCGGCTCGTCATCACCGAACTCCCAGTTACCTGAGACGAGCAGACGGTCGTCCCCGGCATATTTGTTCGAATCCTCTAGGGCACGAACGAATGCCGTTTGGCGCGACTTAACTCGGAGGTAAAAGCTATTTTTTGACTTACACAGCTCATAGGCGTCCTCAATATCATGAACGCCTAAATTGATCTCTAAAATGTCATTGAGCGCGGCAGTGCCCATTATGACTTTGAAGGCGTTGGGCATCAACTGACATGGACAGAGGTGCCAAGCCCGAAGACAATCCCTGAGCAAGGGTTTAAGGGGAAACCGAACCCCGCCCTCTATTATGGCTACTAAAGGGAACGGCATCCAGCCATCGTAGATGCTGCCATCGATATAGGATTTGGGGTCGGGAACCTTGAGGAAGACGTCGTCAGAAATCTGATACCTAATCCTAAGGTCTCTTAACGCTCCCTCGGATTCTAACCAATGACTGTAGACACCCATTTTTCTAAGAGAAAGAGGGGGCAGAGGCGAAGAACAGAGGGAAAATGGAACCCTAGATGCAGAAAAAGAACAAGGCAAAGAAAAGAAGACTTACAAAGACAGAGGCCAAGGATGGGACTCGATTCCTACAGCACTCCTTATCGATCGAAAGCCTTTTCCGTGAGAAAACTCGTCGGAAGAAGCCTTTCTCTTTCACAGCAAAATGCAGAGTAAAGAAGAAGAAAAGATAAAAGGAGTTCCCCTACTTATAGTAAGAAGAAGGTACATCCAATAAAGGCAACCCATCATGTGTCGTTTCGATATACACAGCGCCCTTTTGGAATTCGAAAAAGGCGGTTTCTATTATTGATTAGCCGCCATATGCGCCACTTCGAAAAGACTACGCGTCCCGTGGAGAGTCAACACGTGGTACCGTCAGCTTATTTCCTGCGCCAGACAGGGCGAGGCATTTAATATCGCGGATAGCGAAGCGACATCGGATGGACATGAAGCGACATCGATTTGATCCGAAGTCGATTCCAAAACTTGATATCCAAGGGTATCTCAAGTTCGGCAGATTGCATCTCGGCAGGTTGCAGCTCGGCAGGAGCTACAGTTCGGCAGGGGTTACAGCTCGGCTGGGACCGCAGTTCGGTATAATAGTTCCGCAAAGTTCCCATTTGAGAAAAAATGGTTTTATCTTCATAGGCATACAGAAAAGAGATTGTTGCTACAGGAATAATCAAGCAAAGCAAACACACAGAGAGAGATTGGGCCACAGGCAAAATTTGATTTTTTATTAAGTCATTTTTGTTACATAACATCTAATACAATGGATTACTCGACTTCATAAAAATTACAGATATGATCTTCCTGCTCTTGAAAGGCGTGTTCTTCGTAGAAGAGCAGCTCCACGATACGGGCAGAGTTCAATTCGGAGGCGTTCGAGGTCTCTTGCCCAGAATAAATCCTGCGCCATCTTCTGACATCTTGACATAGATGTCTTATCTCCTATCATCAAAAGATCAAGGTCTATCTCAGGAGAGATAGCGCAGTTGGCCAGAAGCCTCAGGAGAGATAGCACAGTCAGAGCACATTAGGGGGCAAGTTCCTCCCATTAAGCTCGAGCCAGCCATTGTAGTTACACCAAATGAAACTTCAGGCTTATAAAAACGGAGGTCTTCCTTCTCGCCGACGAGTGTTAACTCCATAGAGGCCAAGCACCTGTCTTCTCGAATTGAAATACCAAACGTCAAAATTCAAGAGTGATTCAATCAGGAGAAGAAGGACCCTATTTATAGGCTTAGGCTGCTTATCCCAAGCACAGGAAATACGCGCCCATTTACGAAGCATCGTTCTACGTGCTAAACACGGGAAACGGATCCCTCTATACACGAGCCACCATCTGAGCCATGACACGTGGCATCATCGTCTTGTTTTCCTACTCGATCGTGTCACCGGTGTTTAAATGTCATAAAGATATTTTGGGATGGTGCGAAGACATAGGGAAAAGGCAAGATGATAACAGCACAGCACGATCAAGAGACAAGCCCATAGAAGACGAATCGTTCGAAGTCGGATATCTCTCTATAGCTCCCGACCTCGGGAAGATAGCTCCCAAGGGTCGAAAGCTAGGGGGCAATTGTGTGGGGGCATTTCTCGAACACCGAGATTGGGCCCACTCCGTCAGCAATAAGGGGAATACGCGGTATTTCAGCACCGAACTCGTCTCGATCTCGGCTTTAGCATCACAGTTCGGCAGAGATCTCATACTTGCCGAACCAGTTCGGTCGACTTGTTTGTATTGCAGACGCACCTCCCTCAGCTCACTCCTACCTCAGTTCGGCCGCATCTAACCTCGGATGTACTCGCCTCAATCTCGGTCGCCTAGACATGGCGCAACGGCCGAGGGACGTGGCTGTATGGTTTATGAGGCGGCGAATGTTAAGGGGAATGAGCAACGTTACGACTATAAATGGGGGATAGGTATTGACTGAGCCGTTATCACCATTTAAGGGGCGTGATCGACTGAAACAGTTACCCCGATTGAGGGACAGTTACCCCGATTAAGGGAATCACGTCGATCGATCTGTGAGTCCCTATCACTATATAAAAGAGGACTCAGTCTCCTCAAAAGGTACGCACTCAGACACTTACAATTGACATTTGAAAATCTCTACCCTACTGTCACGTCCTCGTACTGACTTAGGCATCGGAGAGCCTTGCGCTGCCTTCAGCCAGGGTCTTTGACTGCTCTTTCCATTCTTCTCCTTTCAGGTTCTTTTCTGAGGCATCACACCACATCTCTAATAGGTCCAGAATTCACCATCTCCGGGTCTGTGAATTTTCGTGCACCTACATATATATATATTGTCATAAAATGATATAATGAAATTTACAAGTAATATGTTCGAGTTCAAGTAGGGCTCATCATCCATTAAAATCTTGCAGCCTGGATTCCATCCATCGAACATAAACTTAGATTTTGACCCAGAAATTCTTGGGCTAGGTTCAGTCAGGTGAGCCCAATTCCCTCTCTCATGACGGAAAAACAGATGACCTCATGCAAGGTAGTTTTTCATCAACGTCATGGTAGCACCACTTTCAAATATTCGATCATTTAACAATTTGCCCAAATCGTATCATCAACTCATCTATCTTTTTCTTTTAGATGCTGATTTAGTATAAGATAGATGAAGCCCTGTTAATATCGTTACCATGGGTAGATTGCAGCAATGATTCAAAAGGTTAGATCTTTCTAGCAGATGTCTTTGCAATGATTGATTCTTCTATGATTATATTCCTAGTCAGGATGAAAACAAATTGTTTATGTGTTCTCCACTACATAGTTTTTGGGCCAGATATGGTACTGCATCCCTTCTTTATCAAAAGCAAGTGTAAAGTGCATGAATCTACATTGAAAGTTCTCCAAAAGAGAGGAATTATGAGCGCAAAGTTCTCTAGATTTGGAATTTTACCACACAACTTTTGACATGTTTAAATTAGGTAACTTCTCACCTTTTTTAATTATGAGTGAAGTTTCACACCTTCAACCCAAAATCCACCAATGAGAAGTGGCGTTTATTCTCAATTACAAACATTTTAATAAAGGATAATTGTTAGAAGGAATGAGATTCTACATTTCTACCAACCAGAAAAAAAAAAAAACTGGTAAATCACCATAATTTTTACTGTTTTAGAGGGCATTAATTTCTAATCATGAAAATCCAATGTTCCATGTTGGTTGGATGAGGATGAAACTTCAGACCCAGAGGTGGAAAAAGATTGTGTAGAAAAGAATGATACCCAGAATTGTGTGTTCTATCATTACATTATATTATGCATCCTCCTTAAAATAAATTAAAAATGGCAGCATATGATCATCTCTGATTCTTTCCAATCTCTCATCAAAATGCTCTTGCAACTAAATTTTAAAAACAAAAGGTGGAAGGAAAAGATGTTGCCTTCATGAAAAAGCTTCTCATGAAATTATTTTATTACATCAGTCGCTATCTTGCATTTAGGCGATGTTAGTGTGATGCTGAAGATTGTGCAATGTTGCAAAAATTACTTTGAATTCTTTAGGTGCAAAATTTCCATGGTCTGATGTTGTGCTTTTCCATTTGGGGAAAAAGGAATATTTTCAATTACTTTTCTTGATTATGGGGAAAACCCTTCTTAATTAAGAGTGGGAACAGCTTTTCCATGCTGAGAATAGATTTCCATGGAGTAAAAAATACAGCCGCACACAGACAAAACCCTTATAAAGCCCATCTACCCTGTCCCAAAATAATAAATAACTAAATAGAATAGGAAAGAATAGATTAGAAAATCTTGCTGGGGAGGATATTAAGTGGTAGAGGAATATAGATTTTTACTGTCAATATAATAGGCTCTGGGTCATTCATCATCTATATGGATGCAAACGAGTTGGTTCTAGTTCGGGTCCTTGGTGGACCTAGAACCGGAACCGTCAATGAAAAGATGGAATTGGAACCGATTTCTTGGTTCTAAAATCGGAACCGTTAATGATAAGATGGAACCGGAACTAGAACTAGTTCCGTAAAGGGGACAGGACTAAGTTCAGGTCTAGTTTTGGTAGAGAATGATATGGAAAAATGAAGATAGAATCGGACCCGGACCTATTTACTTATTGGGGCCTAAATAAAGAGCAAAACCCAGTTTTTAATAGGCCGGAACATCTTGGTAATGAGAGGATCAGGGATCCATTTACATCCCTAATCATCTAGTTCCGGAAGAGAGATTTCTTAGACTAACCCACTAATGATTTAAGGGTGGGAGATGGAGCCCAATTCTGGATCAAGAACTATCCAAGAAACATTACTTGGTGACCATAAATAACCAATCGGTGGTCGTGGATGGTTGAAATGAAATGACATGTTCTATCATCCATGTGAAGAGATCGTCAGATCAGTTTTATCATGAAAGGTGGAAGACCATGCTATAGGCATTAAAGAAAAAGTTGTTGGACTGGAGGCCCTAGAAGACCGTGGTTAGGACTTGTGGCTAATTTACCCTAAAGGAAATCTATCTCATTCTCTCACACGTTTCAAACTTGCACTGTTTTTGCTAGTTTTAATCTGGACAGTTGTTCTGATGGGCCAGATTCCTTGGACGAGGGATACAAAAATGTAATGGATCTTCATCTTACATCTGGGGGTGCTCATGAGCCGAGTCATCGTGATCTAGTCCCGAACGTGGCCTTCTTTGGTTTGGACCTGGGTCGTGTGTTCACGCTGTGGGCTAGGTATGGGCCCATGGGATAGTATTAGACCCAACAAGTAAACAGTCTACGTATGAACATACCCCATTAAACACCCTATTCATTCCCTTTAAAAAGACACAAAATAAAGAATTTGACTGAGAATCCTCATTCCAATCTGGCCCACCAGATAAATGGTTCTGATCCTTGCAATTATGCCCACTAACTTGTTTTACATAACTTGTTCTGTCCATATCAGTTATTGGTAGGACCAGAAAGATGCATAACCACTGGACCCCTTTCCAAAGAGATATGCACGAACTACCGAAAGCCAATCCATCAACCCCTTCCTTTGCCAAGTGGGCCATATGAAAGAGCCCTATATAAGAGAAGTGCTTCTCTGAGAGCCTTGTACATTTTTTTTTTTTTTTTTTTTTTGGATCGGTAACGATAAAAATGTATTAAAGACTTAAGAAAGGTACAATAAGAGAAGTGCTTCTCTGAGAGCGTTGTACACCAAAACCAACCTTCATATCACTTCTCTGATAGCCTTTTTTGGCCTTTAGTCTTCAATGGAAACCCAAGAACGCCTTGCCCAGGTTGGTGTTGGATTTGGCTCAAAAGGTCCATTGGGCCTTGATGAGTAGTTTTCTTGGGGCCCAAAGTAAATTAGGGCTAGTTCTTTACTTATACTCTCTAGGATTGTTCCTTGAAAATAGAGAGAACATTAGAACCAAAGCAAGCAAAGGAAAACAAGAGAGCATTGTAAAGGGAGGTGCTGTGAGAGAAACGATTGAGAACTATCGGGGGAGAGAGTAGGCTAAGTGTTAGAGGAACAGTTTCCTTGTAACGAGTTGCCCCAGTTTCCTACATAGTGAGCCCCGTGGACGTAGGCAATTGACGAACCACGTAAATCCTCTTGTTTGTGTGCTTGAGATTGATTGTGTGTGATTTTGTCCGGGTAGTTTTTCCTAACAATTGGTATCAGAGCCAGATTAGGTTTTCTCCTTGGGTCAGGATTGCACGCAAATTAAGGCACAAGAAAGTTGGAACAGACAGTGATCGGACGATCACCAGAGACGGGCCACGCGGATCTGAAATTACCAAATAAAAGAAAAAAAAGGGAAACCCTTCGTCCTCAAAGTTTGCAGAGTTTCAAAACAAGTTGCAAAACAGAGGAGAAGAAGGATCACACAGATCGTGCTATATTTTTTTTGGTTTCGCCGGAACCAGCGAAGAGGATCGTCACTGCCATTGTTGCTACACCGGAGATCACCGGGCCACGCCGCAAGTCGCCGGACCCCAGCCGTACATCGGCGTCGGAAACTGGTCGGCCCAACCGCATCCAGTCACAGTCCGTCCAGTCCGTCTCGGCGTCAGTTGCAGAGCTTGGTTCTGTTACAGAACCAATTCAAAGGAGGAAGAAGACCCATTCTGGGTTGGTTCTGGGCCCAGGTCAGGTCTGACCCGACCAGCCCGTTCGCAGGAAGCCCAGCGCAGCAGAACAGGCCAGGTCCAGGTTCAGGTCAGGTTCGACCTGACCCAGTCCGTGCAGAAAAGCCCGTCAGTTCAGCAGCTACGGTCAGAGCTGACATCAGCTGACGTCAGCAGCACGGTCAAGCCAGCAGAGTTTACTAGATTGACCGTTAGAATTCAATCTCAGTTTCTGGGGCCATCTGGACTCCGAATTGCACTCTGTTTCTTCCTACGGACTCGCGTCAACGAGATCTACAAAGTTAACGGAGCAGATTAACTGTTTTGAGGAGCTGAAAAAGGGGCAGATTTCAGGCACAATGGCATCCAAGGCTACCGCAGCAGGTATCAAATTTGAAATTCAAAAATTTGATGGAAAAATTAATTTTGGCTTGTGGCAAAGAAAAATGAAAAATATCTTGATTCAATAAGGAATCAAAGTAGCATTGCTTGGGATAGAAAAGAAGCCTGAGAAGTTAGATGCTGATGAGTAGGCAGATATTGATGAAAGAGCAATGAGCTCTATTGAGCAGTATCTCTCTGACGAAGTTATGTTCAACGTCATGGAAGAGACATCTGCAAAAGACATATGGGAAAAGCTTGAGAAGCTTTACATGGGAAAGAATCTGACCAACAAGCTACATCTGAAGAAACAGGTGTATGGGTTGAAGATGGAGGAAGGAAGTGATCTGATGGAGCACATGAACACCTTCAATAGGATGATTAGTGACTTGTTGAGGCTCGATGTGAAAGTCGATGATGAAGACAGGTCCCTGCTAATTGAATTCTCTCTCTGACTCATATGATCATTTTGTGACTACCTTGTTATATGGAAATGAGACACTCAATTTTGAGGAGGTTACTCAAGATATCATCTCCAATGCTGCCAGAAGAAAGCCTAGCAAAGGTGATTCACATGCAGAAGGACTCCTAATAAAGGAAGGCTCGCATAACCGTGGCAGATCCAAGGACAGGGGTAAGTCAAGAATAAACAACTCCAGATCAAAGTCCAAGAGCAAGAAAGATTCAGAATGCTTTCATTGCGGGAAGAAAGGGCACTGGAAGAAAGACTGCCGGCATTACAAGGCGAGCAAAGATGGGAAGAATAAAGCTGGGGACAAATTAGAAAGCAGTGACTCAGCCAGTGTTGCTTCAGAGGAAGAAGTGGAACTCCTATCGGTTTCGCAAGGTAACCATCTTACTGATACATGGATTTTAGATTCCGGTTGTACATATCATATGTGCCCTAAGCATGAATGATTTGATACTTATGAGTCGTGTGATGGAGGTAGTGTTCTAATGGGAAATGATGCTGCATGTAAAACCATTGGAATAGGAACCATAAAAATCAGAATGGCAGATGGAGTTGTTAGAACCTTGGGTGGTGTGAGACATGTGCCTACACTCAAGAAAAATTTGATATCCTTAGGCACACTAGAATCCAAAGGATGTTCATTCAGTGCGGAGGATAGCTTGCTTAAAGTGAGTAAAGGGGTTCTGGTATTAATAAAAGGTACTAGAGTGGGAAACAACCTTTACAAGTTGATAGGAAACACAGTTGTAGGTGGAGCGGCAATCTCCACAGAAGACAAAAACAGCATTGATGAGCCTCAATTATGGCATATGCGGTTAGGGCATATGAGTGAGAAAGGCATGTTGGAACTTCATAAAAGACAGTTGTTGAAGGGTGTGAAAACATACAAGCTTGATTTTTGCAAATTCTGTGTTTATGGCAAGCAGACGAAAGTGTCATTTAAAATTGCAGGAAGTGATTGTAGAAGTAAATGCATTCTTGACTACATTCACTCAGATGTGTAGGGACCATCCCCGGTAAAGTCAAAAGGTGGAGCTGAATACTTTGTGACTTTTATTGATGACTTTTCAAGAAAAGTTTGGGTTTACTTCATAAAACACAAGTATGAGGTCTTCGACAAGTTCAAAGAATGGAAGGCAGAAGTTGAAAACCAAACAGGTAGAAAAGTCAAGTATCTAAGAATAGATAATGGGGGTGAATACAAAAAACACAGGTTTCTCCAATTCTGCAAGGATGAAGGCATCACAAGACACTTTAGAGTTCCAAAGACTCCTCAGCAAAATGGAGTTTCGGAAAAAATGAACAGGACTCTTTTGGAAAGAGCAAGGAGCATGAGACTTCATGCCGGGTTGAGTAAAAGCTTTTGGGCAGAAGCGGTTAATCACGCATGCTATATGGTTAATCGGTCACCATCAGCAACTTTGGATGGCAAAGTTGCAGAAGAAGTGTGGACAGGTAAAGAAATTGATTATTCTACACTCAAGATATTCGGATGTCCAGCGTACGTACACATTCCCAGTGATGAGAGATCTAAGCTAGATTCCAAGTCACTCAAATGCATATTCCTCGGATTCGAGAAGGGAGTGAAAGGGTACAAGCTATGGGATCCAGTAAACAAGAAAAAGATCATCAGCAGAGATGTAGTGTTTGATGAGAAGTTTATGCTAAACAGAGAAGAAGAAAATGAAGAAGCCAAAGAGCACAGTGTTGAAAAGGCAGTTGTTGAAATAATTCCTCTTAAAAACAATAAGGGCAAGGAACCAGTGCAGAGTACAGGGACCAGTACATCTGGTGGAGATGAAGAAGTTAAGATTCAACAGGAACCCACAAGTCTAGCACAGGGAAGAGCAAAGAGAAACATCAAACCACCTCAAAGGTTTGGATGGGATGAGGATGAAGTCCATTTTGCTCTTATCACTAGCAATGGTGATCCAACCACACTGAAAGAAGCTATGGAAAGCAATGAAAGGGAAGGTTGGATGGGTGCTATGATGGATGAGTTGGAATCTCTTAAAAGGAACTCCGTCTGGGAGTTAGTTCGAAAACCCAAAGATAGGAAATCAGTTGGCTGCAAATGGGTGTTTCGAAAAAAGGAAGCATTACATGAAAACGAGACACCAAGGTTCAAGGCACGTCTAGTAGCAAAGGGGTATTCACAGAAAGAAGGGGTTGACTATGATGAGATCTTTTCCCCAGTTGTAAAGCACACATCTATCAGGGTGTTGTTGGCATTGGTAGTACAGTTCAACATGGAGCTTGAACAGTTAGATGTAAAGACAGCTTTCCTTCATGGTGACTTAGAGGAAACAATTTACATGGAGCAACCTAAAGGATTTAGAGAAGCCGGAAGAGAAGACTATGTCTGCAAATTGAAGAGATCATTGTACGGGTTGAAACAATCACCAAGGCAATGGTACAAGCGCTTCGACTCCTAAATGTTGCAGATTGGCTACTATCGATGTGAGTATGATCAGTGTGTTTATTTCAAAATGCATGATGATAATTTATTTATTACGTTGCTACTTTATGTGGATGATATGCTTATTGCATGTAAGAACATGTCGAAAATAGAAGAACTAAATTTTCAGTTGAGAAAGGAGTTTGACACGAAAGACCTTGGGGCAGCCACAAAAATGTTGGGTATGGAAATAAGGAGGGACAGAAAGGTTGGAAAGCTATGGTTATCACAGAAGAAATACATCTCAAAAGTACTTGAGAAGCTTAACATACAGAATGCCAAGCCCGTGTCTACTCCACTTGCAGGTCAATTCAGCTTAAGTGCCACTCAATGTCCAAGTACGGACAATAAAATTGAAGAAATGTCCAAGATAACGTATGCTAATGCGGTGAGATGTCTGATGTATGCCATGGTTTGCACAAGACCAGATATTGCTCAAGCAGTTGGTGTGGTGAGTAAATACATGGCGAATCCAGGGAAAGAGCATTGGAATGCAGTAAAGTAGATTCTGAGATACTTGAAAGGCACCAAAGACTTGGGAATATTGTTTGAAAGAAAACATGAGTCAGAAAGTGTAGTGGGGTATGTAGATTCTGATTTTGCAGGGGATCTGGACAAAAGAAGATCCACCACAGGCTATGTTTACACACCAGCAAGCGGACCGATAAGTTGGAGGTCGGTGCTTCAGTCTACAACAGCATTATCCACTACAGAGGCAGAATACATGGCACTTACAGAGACTTCTAAGGAAGCAATCTGGTTGAGAGGTTTGGTGAATGAAATCGGGATTAAACAAGAATCAATCTTGATACACTGTGACAGTCAAAGCGCCATATGTTTGACGAAGAATCATGTATATCATGCTAGAACAAAGAATATTGTTGTTATTCGAGATTGGATTGCTACAGGTGAGATCTCCGTTGAGAAGATTACACAGATGAGAATGCAGCCGATATTCTCACCAAGCCAGTCAACAGAGAAGTTTAGGCATTGCCTAAACTTGCTCAATCTCTCCTCTTGTTAGAGATTGGAGGTGCACCTCATCCTCGATGAGGTGCAGATATGGTGGGAGGACTTTCCCGCACAGTACAGGTGTTATAACTTATAAACACGACACAACAATTCTTCAATAGGTCGAACATTTTTCGCCAAGGTGGAGATTGTTGGATTTGGCTCAAAAGGTCCATTGGGCCTTGCTGAGTAGTTTTCTTGGGGTTCAAAGTAAACTAGGGCTAGTTCTTTACTTATACTCTCTAGGGTTGTTCCTTGAAAATAGAGAGAACATTAGAACCAAAGCAAGTAAGGGAAAACAAGAGAGCATTGTAAAGGGAAGTGCTGTGAAAGAAAAGATTGAGAACTATTGGAGGAGAGAGTAGGCTAAGTGTTAGAGGAACAGATTCCTTGTAACGAGTTGCCCCAGTTTCCTGCATAGTGAAATCGAGCATAAAGCTCATAGCCCCGTGGACATAGGCAATTGCCGAACCACGTAAATCCTCTTGTTTGTGTGCTTGAGATTGATTGTGTGTGATTTTGCCCGGGTAGATTTTCCTAACAGTTGGGAGGGAAGTCTTTCCAATGCTTGAAGGGTACCTATTTGCACAGAAAAAGAAGCCTGTCTTTCATGCTCAATCTTATGCTCCAGCACCACCCCGTGATCGGACTGTTTTACAGGCCCCTCTAGGGAATAGGGAATGAAGCTGATGGCAACATCGAATTCAAAACACACACGTACACAGTGTATAAGCCTGCTTTTCAAGTTCAATCCTTTGGTCCAGCACCACCCTATGATTATGATCAGACGGTTTTATAGGTCCCTCTAAGGAATGAAGCTGATCGCAACATGGAATTCAACACGCGCAAGTACACAGTTTATAAGCCTGCTTTTGAAGTCCAATCCTATGGTCTAGTAGCTCCCTATGATCAGACGGCTTCACTGGCCCCTCCAAAGAATGGGGCCATTGACCTCGGCGGCAACATGGAACTCAACAGGCACACATACACAGTGCATAAGCGGCAGACGCTGGTTTCCATGTATCAAATCTCACGCTGAGAGAAAATGTCATCAATTCGTATGGTATTTGAGTATTTCCCTCTTATGTGAATAGAGCAGTCCTCTGCTTGTGCAGGGTTATGTAAGCACAAGGGAGTGACGGTATCAGCCTCGTATGTACGTGTATATAGGCCACGTACGTATGTATCCATGTATTCTACAGTGGTACTGTAATAAATGTTCGATATCCAATTGTGTGTATGTGTGTAACTATGAATTGGCCCATTTTATTTTTCTTGGTCGGGCTACTAAATTACAACTGTGGCTTTCTTTTGATTTTGGAAGTTTTGTATTACCAACAAAGAAGCAAGCACCACCTAACTTGGGTATTCAATTTTTGGGATTGTTTGTTGGCAACCTACGGCAGAATGAAGAACGGTCTCTTACTCCATTGGTAGGAGGTGTCAATTCTTACCTGGCTGCTCATATTTGAATCTTGGGCAGCCACCTTCCTTCAACCGGGGGCTTACTCATCACCTCACCCGAGGTCTATTCCCTCACGAAAGGGCTGGGTTTCCAGCTCCCCTAAACCGGCTAAAAAAAACTACAGTAGAACTAGACAGAGAGGACTAACTCGTCATTAATTTTTACCATGTATATCGAGCCCATCAAAAATTATGGCAGGCTGCACAAGTATATGGGATCATATCTCATTAACTTGGACCATTTGCATGAAAAACTGTAAAAAGAGTCAATAAAGAATAGAAAAGAGAGTGGAATATACTATGTTCGATCGGTAACAATATTCTAAGCTCATAGTCGAACTGTGCTAATTAAGATATTTTAAACTTTAAAATCAGTCTGCAGATATTTGTATCATTACAACTCAAAACATAGAAACTAAATGGATTCCCTTCTGCAGTCATAATGAAGCAGAAAACTTGATGGGTAATCGAAAAGGAGACTGATTTTCTGAATAGAAAAGCACATGCGATTGCCTCCTTTTCATGAATCATGATAGGTGTGTAGAGAGAATTACTACCATGGGCATAAAGTGCAGTTGAAAGGCGTTTTAAAGTTACATATTCCTAATCTTTTCGTTGAGATCAGAAAATTAGTTCATGATAGGTGTGTAATCAGAACATTGCTTGTGAGACGAGGGATACATCGTGGGACCAGAAATGTTCTGATTTTCCAAAGAGCTCCTTATTTAGGTGGCGTTTGGCGTCTCTTATTATTGCCTCTATTTGTCTTAAAACTATTTGTAACAATTTTAAGACTGTTTGGGAACTCATGCTGTAAACTCTATTTGAAATGGAGTTTAGATGATTTGCCTCCATTTCAAGAAGCCAGCAAAAGGGCAATATTTGAATCAGTGGTTACTGTCTAAAGCGGAAAGACACACATTGCTACAGTAAAACGGACGTCCTCATGGGACAGTACGTTTTTTCATTTTTTTTTTAATTTATGGGAACCAAAGTCATGATCCGGACAGCTAGATATATGAAGAAGGTCAAACACGGCCACGTATCAAAATTTCAACCGTTGATTTATCTCGGATCTCGAGATATTTCCAAAAAATCGTGAGCCATTTGATCTAATATTTTGGACGTTGTGGGCCCCATAATCACGATCCGATCTGTTGGTTCTCTTTAGAGGGCCAAAAACGGCTATGGGCCCAAAAGTGAGCCTCTAATTCAAAGTGGATCTTGAGATATTTACAAAAACGTTTTTGACCGTTGATGTCCTATGCATTATTGATTGAGTCTTGAAATTGTACATAGGCAGTGTGGTTTTTTTATTTTTTTATTTTTTTTTAAATTCAGGCCCCATAAATCATGATCCAAACCATTGGATATATTCAAAAGATCATTCTCGACTATGGGTCCAAAATTTAGCCGTTGGATCATTATAGATTTTGAGATATTTACAAAGAAAGACAGACATTTATATATACTTTTATTAAACCATTGCCCCCAAATGCAAGATCCAAACCATTAATTCTCTTTGTAAGGCTAAACACAACTATGACTTCAAATTTCAATACTTGGATCCTCATAGATTTTAAGATATTTATGAAAAACTTTCAACTATTGTTTTAAAAATGTCTATTTCAATTATTTTTTTTTGTGTTACCAAACAAATTATTTTTACACCATCTATATTAAACAGGGCCATTTGAAACAGATCTATTCTATACTGATCTATTTTATATAGATAAGATTTGCCAAACAGAGCCTTAGTGTTGACACATTTGTCCCATCCAAAAGAAAAATTTGAACTGATATTTGATAATAGAGAGGATTTCATTTTCCTATGGGACGTAGGAAATGCAAGATTTCTCTCACTAAGTGGAAATGGAAATCCATGGAATTGTACAATCTTCAGAACCAAAATATCCAGTGGGCTTTCTTATTTAATTTAGCCCGAGTGGGATCCAATTCTTGCTTGGGTTATACAAGCTTGGACCAGATTATATATATCCGAATCTATTTCGGGACCATTACTAAATTGTAACTAATATAAGTAACATTAAGAAATATATATATATATATATATATATATATATGCCCTCACATCTATATTTATTGTCAACAACTTAAATGTGAGGGCCCCCACCCTTATCTCTCATATAAGGCGAGAGATATCTCTCATAAGAACATCTCTCATATATATATATATATATATATAATTAAGTGTTATTAGTATATCATTATGTTCAAGTAGGCTTCATCATCCAATAAAATCGTGTGGACCTGGACCCTAGCCATTGAGCCCAAACTTAGATTCATACCAAGAAACTTTTGGGCCAGGTTCAGTCAGGTGGGCCCACTTCCATCTCTCGTCTTCAGTGACGTAAATGCAGATGACCTCATGCAAGGTTCACTTCATAACCTCATGGTTAGCCGGCCCCCTTGTTTTTTCTCGTTAGACCCGTCAAAAACAGCATCACTTTAAAATATTCTATCAACCAAAAATTTGGCCAAAAGCAAGTGCGAAGAACATGAATTCTAAACGACTCGGTACACTTCACTCCTAACCTTATTGCATTTGGCATATTTGCTAGAGTTTATCCTCTAGCCTAGCATTCACCCAAGAGGACAATAATGATAGATCTTGAGAGAAACCTACCCCACCCATTGTGCAAGTTGGCCCATTTATTAGGCAAAGGCATGTGCATGGTGAAGCCAATTTGACCACACTATTCTTGACAAGTGGAACTTAGGAAACTTCTCACCTTTTTTTTAATTATGAGCGAAGCAACACTCATTCTAGCCAACATACACCAATGAGTCCGGAATGATCGTTTGGGCGAATATACACCTTAAAACTAGGAATGATTTTTGTTAGATGGGATGAGTTTCTATCATGGTAGTTAATTTTGTTTCATTTAAATGGGTAAAAGAAATTCAGTTTGAGTTTTGGTCATTTCGATCGGTTGTCCATTTCGATTTTCAGCACGATTCTCTCTAGTTTCTTTCAATTTTTTTCTTAATATTTATATCAAGAAGCATGCATAAGTTTTATTATTTTTTATTTTTTTAAATTATATATAATTATTTATTTATTTAAATTTTTATAATTCTAAAAAGCTACACTGAAAAATTTTGTCGAAATTCTGAAATACCCAAATATTCTATCTTTGTTGCTAAACGAAAATGATGACCGAAATGGAATGGATAATTATGGTCATTCCCTACCCAATGCAGGTTTTGCAAATTAGTCTGAGATTATTAATATATTGTTGGGCCAGTCCCACATCCCACATCACACAGCTAATGAGTTTGACAAGCCTTCATGTATTTGTTTAGGCATTCCTCTTATCAGCTTAAGCTTTTCCGTTGGTATTTTACATGGCCCAGCCACTTTCTACTCTTCATATACCCGTTGTAACCAGTGACGGATCCAGTGTATAATCACTGGGGGCCTGGGCCCCCAGTGAATTTTTGGAAAAAAAATAAAATATATATATATATATAGACACACACACTAAGTTGGACCCAATATAACCAGGTCCCCAATGACATGTAAGCAGGACCCCAGTAAAAAATATTAGGCCCATTCTTTATACATATTATTAGGCCCATTTTTCAACTATTAGGGCATCAAAGGTAAAGATTGCAGAGTATACCGCCCTCTCCAGCTCTCCTTCACTTCCACCGACTCGCCGACTCAGAACATAAGCTCCTCACCAATCAGCATCGTGCAATTCACCCAAAGAAACATTAGGCCCCCAATGACATGTAACCAGACCCCAGTAAAAAATATTAGGCCCATTCTTTGTTTTATTGCTTGAAACTATTACATTATATTCATCCCATATAAATAACCAAAACAAAAAAAAAATCCGGGGGCCAACCCCGACTACTTAATTGTGCCCCCAGTGAATTTGAATCCTAGATCCGCCACTGGTTGTAACTCGTTCGGTTTTCCAAGTAGGGAGTAGAAGTAGAGATCGATCCTGAGCGCTCAGGTGAGAACCAGAAAGCCAAACCAATTAGGCAAACCTAGTCAAAAGAATAAATAAAGATCAGGTTTTAGTTGGGCTCATCATCCAATTAAATATTTTGGTCCACTTGGCCACTTCCCTCTCTCATACGAGAAACCAGATGACCTCATGCAAGGTAGATTTCATCAACGTCATGGTCTGCCGGCCTCCTTTGAATATATCTTTTCCTTCTGAAGTCCAAATTAAGCAGCATCACTTTAAAATATTCCATCATTCAACAATTTGCCCAAATCATATCTCATCAACTCATGTTTCTTTTTCGGTAAACGGTGTTGAAGCTATCTCACATTCTATTAATTTTCTTTGTAATCTCTCTTTGGAAAGATGAATCACAGTTAATATCATTACCGTGGGAAGATTGTAGCAATGTTTCAGAAGTTGAGGTCTATGATTCCTAGCAAACCTTCTCCATCGCATGTGGTGCAGTGCACTCTATGATTCCTATCAAGGGTAAAAATAAGTTTTTATGTGTCCTTCAACACATTTTTCTTATCATTAAAGTTAGGCCAGATGTGATACTGCATGGATCCCTTTAGCAAGTGCAAAGTAAATGAGTTTACATTGAAAGTTCTTCAAATAGAAGAATAGGGAATTCTAAAAGAGAATATGAATGGATATGCAACTCTGTAGGCTCCTAACCTCTACAGCATTTAATAGATTTGTTGGAGTTTAGCCTCTAATGTGCCCCCAAGGGCGGACCTAGAAAACTTAATTTGGCTTTTTTCAGATATGGGTGGGTACTTCGGCCCCCACACCCGTATATCTGGGTCCGCCCCTTAGTGTCCCCTCAAGGATAATTTCTCAAACCCGCATTATTTTTTACATAGTTGCCCCCTCAAAAAAAAAAAAATCTACCTGACGTTCAACACTATTGACACCCCCAAATAACCACCTAAGTATCTACAAGCAAGGGCAGACCTACATGTAGGCCTAACCCCCCCTTAAGTTTTCAAAATTTTATATTTTACCACTAAACCTTTTGTAATTTTTTCTTTGACTCCTAAATTGTCAAAATTTTCTTTTAATAATCTTCATTTGGCCCCCCTAATTTCATTTTCTGGGTCTGGACCCTGTCTACAAGTGTCCAACACTTCCCACCACCCACTTCAAGAGTGGAACCCTCGGGTCATCCACTTTAATAATCTTGCACATCACTCTCATCTTGCCACCTTCAATAGTCTAGGATTAGATATATTCCCATACCCGCCAATTAGCCGAAAGCCAATGCAACGATATGGCCCTCTTGCTTGGGACGGAATATTAGAACCTTTGAAATCAAGAGGCCCCTCAGCTCGGATGATTATATATAGAGATTTGATGATAGACCAGTTAGCTGTACCTCTAAACAAGGCATTTGCATTATTAGTTGAGCTTGTTTTATCAGTATTACACTTAACAACACTCATCACCAATGGCACCACCAGCCAACCTGGAGAAGATAGCAAGAGAAGGGTTCGATCTCATCGACCAGTGGAAAGGCCACAAAGGTCCATCAGCTCCACACAAACCCACTCAAAGGGAGGCCATAGATTGTAATCAAGCGGCCAAGATGCACGGAGGAGTCGTGATCACCACCCAAGTCCGTACCAAGTATGCATATGTGCCATGGAACAGGGCCATTTTCAAGTGAATGTTTGAATCCCCGCCAAAAGCAGAGAGTGAATGTAATATGTATATATATTGAGTGTGGCTTTTCTATGTAATAAGCTATATATATATCAATCTGTGTGCTTACTACATGTTTATCCATCTAGTCAGAATTGAATAGTTTGGATGATTTTATCCTGTGTACCGTGCATTGGTGTCATTCTTCATTTGAGACCCCATGAAATTCTGGAGAGGTTCTGCCTTTGCTAATGGTCTGGATGCGCGCTTCGACATGAGCTCAATCACAAGAAGAACTTATTATTTTTTTATCGATAACAAACTAATTCATTAAAAGGAGAAAACAAAACGGAGAGGAAAAACAAGAAAGAATAACATGGTGGGTTCAAGTGTGTCAAGGAGAAAGTTTCCTTGAATAGCTGTAGTTTGGATTTAACTTGTCTTTGAGTTTTTTGTGCAACAAGAAGATTACATTGTCCACAGATTTTTGTTTCTATACGAGAGAGGCCGGTTATAGAAATCACGCATTCCATTTCCAACCCTTCCTTTAGGAAATCAAAGTCCTCGCTGTGAAGGGAAAATAATTATTTATTTTTTCCTTTCTCATAAAAATATGTATTGCACCAAACAGCATAACAATTTTCTTTTCTATTACAGAGTCCTCTTGACGCATGAACAAACCCTGACACATGAACACACCCTTAATTTGGAAAACTGTTGAACGTGTGATGTATAACCAATACTTGCAAATTTCTTTGCATTGAATTACCTAGAACTTTTTTTTTTTTTGGTGTCGTCAAAGTTCAGCTCCTTGCAATTGTCCCCCAAGCCATGCTCAACAGAGATTTTACTCGAGTCGAGACATGCCGAAGCAAAGCTGGGCCCTATATATTCATAGTTTCATACATACATTCCTAAATATAAGGAACAAACTTATGGGAAGAAGTGGAGAGAATTGGCCGAGTGATCATCAGGACCACAGTTCCTCTCCCTTCCAGACCTAGAGGTCTTGGTATCGATCCCCGATTCTCCCTCTCCAAGAATCAAAGTTGAGTCTAGGGTTTTACCCGACTTCTCTCTGGGCTCGAAGGAGTTAGCCCAGCCCAAAGGACTTTAAATTAATGTTTGTGGCTTGGCCCTTTCAAGGAGATGTTGATGCGAGAAGCACGAGATTGGGTGGGTGTGTGAACCTTCAGGACAGACCTCCATGGCCCATGAACACCCATATCAAGACATTCACTTTCAAGACACTACAACTAAAGCTATCATACATGAATTCACGAGAAAGTCCAAGGCTTCTACTGGTCAGAACCATTAATTAAGGATTCAGCCCAAGTTAGGACCCACGAGCAAGGAAGGAATCATGTACTGGTGACTCCTTTGGCTGAGTTTGCAAATGAGTCAAACTCCCAATTTTCATGCTTACAGGCTGAATCTAGCCAGAATTTTAGGACCAACTTATAATTGGATGGGTTCGCAGCCTTGTATGAAGCTGGTTCCACCCAGGCCATCACTGGACCAACTATGCAGGCAAGCAAGGTGTGGCCTTATCAATAGTCGAAGATCAGATCTGAGTGGTTCAACCAAAGGCTAGCTTGGGTCAAATGACACTATGGGCAACCTAGATAACTGTTGGGTCTATTGATAGATGTTTCAATTTTGATGACTGATCTGAAAACCACCTCTAGATATTATCTAATTTCATGCCACTTTTGAGTCTCTTATTCAGTTAGAGATGGAAAGGAACGTATTCACTTGACCCTTATCCACTCCAGCTAAATGGCAAGGAACAACCTGGGCATTGGCTTCTCTAATACGACCAAATAGAATATCCATGCAACGACCGAAAGGAAATGAAAATGCAGTTCAAGAAAGAGAAGCAACAAAGAAAATATAGATAAGGGAAAGACACTGCTATTCAACAAAAGCATATTGGGACTCTGGCTTTCAGCTTTCTTTTATTCTGGAAGTTATGTTGTATTACCAAGCGAAGAAATGTGAGAGTTGCCACTACAAGCAGAAAGCCCCCAAGAATGCAAGCCCACACCACCTGAAATTTGGTATTCAATTGTTGATATTGTTGGTTGGCATCCTACAGCAGAAGGAGACTGAGGCAACAAACTCTTCATTAATTTTTTTTTCCATGTATATCTAACCCATCAAAAATTAAGGCAGGCTGCCCAATGATATGAGCTCAGATCTCTTTAACCTGGACCATATGTATGAAAGATTGTAAAATAGAGTCCATAAAGAACAGTAAAGAGGGTGGAAAATAGTGTTGTAGTATATACTGTGTTTTTATCAGTAATAGTGTTGTAAGCTTATAGTCCTACTTTTCTAATAAATATATTTACCATACAATTAGTTGTATATGATTGCTCTTTTTAAATTGGAAATTAGTCTGCAGATATTTGTATCATGATTAGGATTCAAACGAACTAAGTGATAATATTCTACCTATCGATTCCTTCTGCAATCACTATGAAGACGGAACCATTTGATAGATAATCGAATATGAGACTGATTGTCTGCTATCTTGTGGATTGATGAATATAAGGCAATGGGTATTGTACGTGCCTAAAAATTACGGACTTGGTTTAGGTGGTGATGAGGGTTTGCAGAGAGGCTGTTTAAGCTGAACAGGAACGTCTCTGATGATCCGAAATCTGAAAGGGAAGAGAAAACAGAGGTCAGGGCCCGAGGCTGCTGTCAGCCAAAGGCACTCCGACGCTTGAGTTAGTGCAGTCACTGAACTAGGGTGAAGTGAGGAAGAAGATGTGAGCAGAAATAACAGGATATAGACTGTATTCTTGCGTACCTTTTATGGGATCACCATGCAGGTATATGTAGGAGAGAGTAGAAGGTTCCATAGTGGAGGTAGGTGGGGATACTTGTCCCATCAGCCCACTCCTAGGACCCTTGGTAGGTGAGGATACTTGTCCCATCGGACGTCCCCTCAAATCCCTCACATAAATGTGGATGTGATAGGGAAGATCCCTTATCAACATGTAGCAGTCGCCCTCTGTCAGGGGGTCTTCGTAGTATAGCCGTCCTATCTCATAATGGAGATTTAGGAGGACAATGTCCATCTCGGTCAAACAGACCGAGGTGGTAATTACCGAGATCAGGCATTAGTACCGAGGCGCTCGGGGCAGGGCCCGTAATGAGCGAGGCCGGTATTTGACCGAATCTAACTCCAGCTCGGTGCCAGTTGGCACTTTTGCCAGACTGGGTTAATTGAGGCCGGTATAACCCCTAATTAGTATTTCAATGTCAAAGTAGGAGATTACCTCGGTTCTACATAACCACTCCACACAGGTATAAAGTGCAATTCAAAGTCGTTTGAAAGTTCATATATATTCTTATTCTATACACTCTTGTGTACTGCAATGTTCTAATGTTGGCCTTTCCGAAAGTCATCATGCATCAAAGTTCAGCTCATTGTCCCCCAAGTCATGCTCAAGATAGATCTTACTTTGTTCGGGACATGCCGGGGTTAAGTTGGGCTCTATACATATTCATATATGCATAAATATAAGGAAGTTTTGACCATAAAATTGCGGAAAGGATACAGAAGGGATTCAGGCCCAAGCGCCCACACAAGAAAAAGGTTGCAAAAAAAATGATCTGTGATTTAGCTAAATGTTTGTGGATTGGTCCTTTCAAGGCGAACTAGCTGCTAGTAGCACAGGATGGGTGGGTTTGGACCTTACATGTGAAAGGGGATGGGCGCCACAATATTGCAGGCAACGCTCGGGGTAGCCCGACCCATGAGCATCCCTAACAAATAGGGCTGTAAACAGGTCGTTTCCAGTCTGGGTCCATGGTGAACTTGGAACTGAATCCGTTAAGGAGAAGGTGGAATTGAATCCGGACCTGGAACCGTTTCGGAACGTTTCTTGGCTCCAGAACCAGAACCAGAACCATATAAGGGACGGGTCTGGATTCAGGTCCGGGTCTAAGTAGAGAATGGTATTAAAAAAAATAAAATAAAAAAAACATGGTTTTTAAAAGAGAATTTCGAAAATTGAGGTAATATATCGGGTCTCAGGTCCATGGGTCTGAACCAAGGTGGAACCGGACCTGAACCCATTTACTTATCAGGGCCTAAGTAAGGACCCAAACCCGGGTTTTAACAGATCGAAACCTCCGGATAATGAGAGGATCAGGGAGCCATTTACATCCCTACTAACAAAGGATTAGGTACATTTTGCATAACGTTTTGGCTTGGCCTGTTTTGAGGGCTGTCAGCTGTATTCAGCCTAAATATTTGGCCCAGCCCATTAAGTAAATCGCTGCTCTGGACAAGCTTCAGGCTAGACTTCCACGGCCCATAAACACCCATATATCAAGACATTCAACTTTCAAGACACTGCAAAAAGAAGTTAACACACATGAATTCACAAAACACACATGAATTCACAAGCAAGTCCAAGACCTCTACTGGTCAGACCTATTAGATAACGATGCAACCCGAATTATACAACCCATGAGCAAGGCAGGAGTCAAGAGATTGCAAGGATTCGGTCCAAATTTGCAAATGAGCCAAACTCCCAACTCTCATGCTTATAGGCTGGATCTCACCAGAATTTTAGTACCAATTTATAATTAGATGGGGTTCTCAGCCTAGTATGAAGCTGGTTCAGCCCAGGCCATCACTGGACCTATAAGGCAGACAAGGAAGGTGTGGCCTGATTAACTATTGAAGATGGGATCTGAACAGTTCAACCAAAGGCTAGCCTGGTCAAAAGACACTATGGGCCACCTAGATTACTGTTGGATCTATTGATGGATGTTTGAATTTTGATGACAGATATGAAACCACCTCTAGATATTATCTGATTTCATGCCACTTTTGAGCCTCTTATTTGGTTGGAGATAGAAAGGAATGTATTCTCTTGTCCCTTATCCACTCCAGCTAAATGGCAAGGAACAACATGGGCATTGGCTTCTCTAAAAGGACCAAATAGCTCATATCCATGCAACGACCAAATGGAAATGAAAATTCAGTTTAAGAAAGAGCAGCAAAAGGACACTGCTATTCAACAAAATTAGATAAAAGCATATCTCGCTCTCAAACAATGCAAACTTTTTTTACATTCTTTTTGCAATTGATGATCTAGACCGTCGCTCTGATGGGCCATCCTCTAAAAAGGGACACACAAATCCAAATCGGCCTTCATCTTATATCGCAGGTTGCTCATGAGATGGACTCTGATATTATCCCAAGCCCAGCCCTCTTTCGTCTGTGTTTGGATCATGTTTTTAGGCCGTAGGCTGGATATGGGCCTCAGTCTGGCCTGATAGTCGCACGGGCCAGGCTTGATCCAAACTATGCTCAAATGTTAGGTCCAGCTCGAGTTAAAAGAAAGGACTATTTATTGTTCGTTCTTAGTATCTTCTTTCTTCGCGGCTATGTCGGGGGTCATTCTTCAATAAACCCTTTGTATAGAATTTGAAAGTTGAAGATTCCGCCAAGGGTCATGGTGTTCAATTGGTTGGCCTTGCAAGGTGGTATTTTGACTATAGAT
The DNA here is from genome assembly GCA_028538565.1 of Umbellularia californica. Taxonomy (NCBI): domain Eukaryota; kingdom Viridiplantae; phylum Streptophyta; class Magnoliopsida; order Laurales; family Lauraceae; genus Umbellularia; species Umbellularia californica. The sequence goes on from JAPQWN010000010.1 coordinate 52,991,789, forward strand.
AACCTGCGCCGGCGTAGAAAAATCATAGTCAATGGGTATCCCATGTGCTAACAAATGAGGAATCAATCGATCATCTCTTACTGAATTATAAAGTAGCACAAGGGCTTTGGTTTGAAATTCTAAGTTGGTTTCATTGTAGCTGGGTCCTTCCAAGATCAATCTGTGGATTATTCGAAGCATAGTTGTTGGAGGTGGGATTGACCAAAGGAAGAATTATGTGAAGAACTGCCTTTCTATCACTTTTATGGATTGTTTCGAAGGAGAGGAATTCTTGATGATTTGAGGACTCCAGTACCTCGGCTGAAGATCTTGCGTACAAGATCAAATTCACCATCGCTTCATGGGTGTCATTCCTTCCTCAATTTCATAGGATTTCTATTGATATCATTTTAAGGAATTGGAGGGAGGTGGTCTTCCTTTAATGTTTACTGTTGCTACAATTGTTATTGTTCTTTTCTTTCTCTCTTTGGCTCTTGTGGTTGTGAGTTTATTTTTGGTGGTGTTGGTTTTTTTTTTTTTTTTTTACCTCATTTATTTCCTTTTTGGCTTTTCAGTATTTCCCTCATGCACTGTTAAATTTGTTCAATGAAAGTTAACATTCAAAAAAAAAAAAAAAAAAAAGACTATTTATTGTTCCAGTGGGCACAACCTGAGCCTGACTTTTTGGCCCATGAGGTAGTCCCAGGCTGGAATATTCGACCGAATAAGTAAACAGTCCATGCATGAACAATATTCGGGCTGGCCCAACCTGACATAGCCGATGAAATACCTCTACTCATACCAATCAAAGACAGTACACAAGGATTAATTAACTTGATAAATTCCAAGAAACAAAATTTATGAGAATCTTCCTTCCAATCTGGCCCACCAGATAAATGGTTCTGATGCTCACGTATGCCCACCAACTTGTTTGACACTATTTGTCCACATCAATTATTGAGAGAACCAGAAAGGGACCCGGGCATAAATATCCATAGGACCCCTTGGTTAAGAGATATGCACGAACCACCAAAAGCCAACCCATCAACCCCTTCCATTTGGCAAGTGGACCATCTAAAAGAGCCCTATATAAGCAAATGGTTGCACTTTGAGACTCGTACACCAAAACCCATCTTCAGATCATATCTCTACTAGCCTCTTTCACCTTCAGTTTGAATGGCACCCCAAGCAGACCTTGCCAAGGTTGGGATGGAAGCCTTTGATCTGCTTGAAGGGCACTTAGCCCAGAAAAAGAAGACTATTTTTCTGCTTCAATCCTGTACTGCTAGGCCAGCTCCACCCCGTGATCGAACAGTTTTACAGCTCCCTCCAAGGAATGAAACCATTGCTATTAACCACCACATCGAATTCAACAGACGCCCATAAGAGGCACATGGTGATTTTCCATGTACCAAATCCTGACCGAGTGAAAAATGTCATCAATTCATATGGCATTTCAATATATCCTTTCTATGTGAATAGTGCAGTCTTCTCCTTGTGCAGTGTCATATAATATCAAGAGAGTGACGGTATCAGCCTTCTTTGTAAGTCGTCATGTATGTATCCATGTATTCTATTGTGGTAGTATATTTACTTATTTAGTATGTACCATCATTAATGTTAGCTTTCAGCATAAGAGCGGGTCATCAAATATGACGGTGGATACTTTAGCCAAGCAGGTGTTGAGAGGGTTTCCCCTTAGAGAATTTTATTATATAGTTGAAGTGTGAGGGGGTACATTACTCTTGTATTGTACCTTTGTGTTTCCTTTCCTTTTTTTCTTTTTCTTTTTTTCTTGTATTATATTCTCTTTTAATAAAAGTTATTGTGAGGGGGTACATTACACTTGTGTCATGTGTGTGATTATGGATTGGCCATTTTTATATTTTCTAGGTTGGGCTACTAAATTATAATTCTCCCCTACCTCCCACAGGAAACAAGGCCCAAAGTGTTAGAGATATTATGGTCACTGAGATTTTAGAGATAGAACTAAGAGTTCGAAATTTTTTTTTTTTTTTCTCGTAATCTTATTCTCGCCGTCTATGACTTGGGAGGGAAAGTTTCGAAATAGAGCTTATATTTTTGGCAGTTAGCAAGATAGGATAAAAGGAATTGGCTCTTCAAATTAGGGTTAAGCTTTCCATAGAGTTTTTAATTAAGGACGGCCGCCTATGACATCCCTCCTCTTTACTTCAGAAAATGAGTAAAATGCACTACAGCAAAATGAGGCAGAGGCAACTAACTGACCATCAATTTTTACCATGTATATTTGGCCCATCAGAAATTAATGCAGGCCACCCAATGCTCGGCTCAGATCTCATTAACCTGGTCCATATGCATGAAAATTTGAGATTAGAGTCAATAAAGATTAGAAAAGAGAGTGGAATATAGTAGTCTAGTTATATACCATGTTTTTTCAGTAATAATATTGTAATTGTAAGCTTGTGGTCATACTGTGCTAAGTAAGATTAATTAATTTACCATACAACTAGCTAGTTTTATATGATTACTCCTTTTAAATTTGAAATTAGTATGCAGATATTTGTATCATTAGGATTCAAATGATAGGAACTAAAAATGATACTAAACTGCCTATGGATTCCTTCTGCAGTCACTAAAAGTATAGATTAACTAGATAGGTAGTCGAATATGAGTCTGATTTTCTCCTGTTTTGTGGGTTGATGAATTGAAAAGGCGCATGGGAATGGAATTGCCTTTTCAAGATAAGATTGGGAAACAAAAAAAAACTCCCATGGGTATAAAGTGCAATTCAAAGGCATTTGAAAGTTCCATATTCTTATTCTATATACACTCCTGTGTACTTTAATTTTCCAGTGTCGGCCTTTCCCACATGCTCGCATTTGTTGGTTATCATCTTCCTCATCTCATGTAATTTCTCTGAAGGTTGGTTGAGTCTCCGGTGCTAAACCAGAGTGGTGGTGTTTGAGCAGCGCTATATCCGTATGCAGTGGCGGACCCAAAATTTTTATTTGGGTGGGGCAAATAATAGTCAATTGAAAAGGTCTAACTCTTTTTTTTTTTTTTTTTGGTAGACATTTTTCACCTAAATAATAGGAAAAGAGAAAATATATCACATTTAAATATATAGATACAAAATACTAAACTTCATTTGCTCACATTGATTTCTCTCGTAAAAAATCAACTCAAACTTACATTGTCATGTTTTACTCAAACTTTTATGTCAAAATCAATACCTATATGAAAGATCACTGCAAATTCAAGGTAAATAGGTATGGGAAAAACTGGATACAAGAACATTGCTCAAAGCTAACAAGACATTTACATACGTGGAACGGTTGTTTAAACACATGTGGGCCATGATGTCGGGCCCATTGGATTTTTGGGAAGTTTCAAGATCGCCCCAGGTCATCAAAGCATAGATCCGCCCCTATCCGTATGGGCCCCACCTGACCAAAAGCAAATTTTGGATTGGGTATTTTGGATTCAGGTCAAGTGTGGGCCACATCTAAGCCTTATTAAGCTTGGAGGCCCAGCCCGAATTGATATGTCTAACATAGGGAGGTGGATAAATTTTGCAAATTGATTGGACCTAGTCTGGATTTCATGAGGTCAGTGGGTGATCTGGGCTTGAATGTTAAGCCAGATAGCTAGCCAACTTAGGCTTAGACATGTTTCTGCCCGGCCTATAAACTCCCCTCTAATTTGCTCTCAAACCAAAAAATAAACACGTACATTTTGATGTAGGCATGTCGCACATATTGCTCATATTCCGAAGCTATTGTGATCATATGTGAATGTGATACTTTCTAGAACATGTCTTATCACAATAACACTACAATGGGCTCAGTTTTATATCATATTCATATCCATAGCTGTATGACAACGGCATTTGCGATAATAGGGTGATATTGTTATAATATTAGAGGCTTCAAAACAACTGCTATAATTTTATTAGAAAATTTTACTTTACTAGTAAAGTCATTTAAAAGATCATTTTAAGACACAATAAAAGAAAATGGGTCAAATAAAAAAATATCAAATTTAAAAACTACATCTCTATTTTAAAAAACAAGTCAAGAAATTACTCTATTTTAAGAAATAAGTTAAAAAATTACTTTCTCATGTTAAATTACAGAGAGGAGGTGCATGCATTTTGTGAATGAGGGACTAAGTGACCCAGGTTTGGAAAAGCTTTTGCCCTGCTTGCAAATACCACCGGCGCTGCGACCTAGCCGATTTTTGTTGAGCACAATTGAAAGGATAATACTAATTTTAATTGGTAACTAATATTTAAAAAAATCGGTAACAAAGATTTCATTAAAAGAAGAAAAAACTGAAACTTTAAGAAAAAAGGGAGTTAGAAGATGCAAAAGACAAGCACCAGCGACAGCCCAACTACAAGGTGACACCCACCAAAGAAATAACCCTGGTCCTCAAAGGTTTGTCCACTACACAGCCTCTAAAGGTCATACATCCCATATCCCAACCATCCATTAAGATGGCCATCATTCAAAGGTTGAAGACCATCCGATCAGAAAAAATAAAATAATAGAGGAACCACTCAATGCCCACAGAAAATAAAACCTGCTGCAGTGGCTGTATTATCTTCTCAAGTTTATCCTCTATTCTTGTTCCAGCATATTGAATCATATCATCTACAGCTGAAAACGACCCTAAAGAAGCTAATTTTTCAAATCGAATCAAGTTTGGCCACGACTCCACACTACCCACTCTTATCATTTTGGGAGTCACTATTATCAACATGCACCAGACTGATGAACATATGACACGTTGAAGGGTGCACTTGTCCATTCTGGGTCATCAAGATTCAAGATTAAGTTTCATTTGAAGATTTTTATAGCCATATGAATGGTCCAAAGGATTTCATTTTTCCGATTACGATAATGACATCTATTGGGATGTCCTCAAATCTTAACCCAAAATAGATTTGTCATACTACAAGATTGAGCATATCATTAATAATGTGATTAATAATGCATAAGATTTATTAAATATGTTATCATTATATGCTCAATCTTATAATCAAACCAACTATTTTTGGAGTAAAATCCAAGGACATCTCTTGCATAGAGGTGTTCATTTTTAATGACTTGGCTGGATCTTTATTTAGGTGAGTCAAAGGTTCCATTATTTCCGCTTACGTGGGAGATCACTCAATGAATCCGCACTCTATGGAATAATACACTTTTGGCCATCTCAAACAGAAGAAGACTATAAGCAGTAGCCTTCTTTTTTCTTTCAGATCAAATGGGTAATTCCCAAGGTTCATATGATCACTAGGATGAGTAAATTTGAAACTGCTAGATGAGCAGTTATCTGCTTCTTTTTTAATTAAGTGATAAAATTCCTAGGCGACATGGGCCCACCTTGGTATCTAGTCTATCTTCTTAGAAGAAGTGGTGGGGGTACTAATGATGCCCCCAACTTTCTAATTTAAGCTCATCTGAAAAAAAAATAGTTGGAAAAAATATGTTAGGTGAATGAGGGGTTATCAAGGTTCAAGATCAAGTTTCATTTGAAGATTTTTATAGCCATATAAATGGTCCAAAGGATTTCATTTATCGGCTTATGATAATGACAACTATTGTGATGTCCTCAAATCTTATCCCAAAATAAATTGGTCATATGGCAAGATTGAGCATATCATTGATAATGTGATTAATGAATATGATTAATAATACATAAGATTTATTAATTATGTTATCACTAAATGCTCAATCTTATAATCAGACCAAATATTTTTGGAGTAAAATCTAAGAACATCTCTTGCACAGGGGGTGTTCATTTTGAATGACTTGGATTTTCATGTAGGTGAGTCCAGTTATGCGTTCTATTCTTTCCACTTATGTGGGAGATCACTCAATGAATCCGCACTCCATGAAATAATACACTTTTGGCCATCTCAAACACAAGAAGACTATAAGCAGTAGCCTTCTTTTTTCTTTCAGATCAAATTGGTAATTCCCAAGGTCCATATGATCACTTGGATGAGTAAATTTTGAAACTGCTAGATGAGCAGTCATCTGCTTCTTTTTTTAATTAAGTGATAAAATTCCTAGGCGCCATTGGCCCACCTTGGTATCTAGTCTATCGTCTTAGAAGAAGTGGTGGGGGTCCTCATGATGCCCCCAACTTTCTAATTTAAGCTCATCTGAACCAAAAAAAAAAAGTTGGAAAGCAATAAAATATGTTAGGTGAATGAGGGGTTATCAAGATTCAAGATTAAGTTTCATTTGAAGATTTTTATAGCCATATGAATGGTCCAAATGATTTCATTTATCCGCTTATGATAATGACACCTATTGGGATGCCCTCAAATCTTACCCCAAAATAAATTGGTTATACTGCAAGATTGAGTATATCATTGATAATGTGATTAATGAATATGATTAATAATGCACAAGATTAATGAATAAATCTTATGCATTATTAATCATATTCATTAATCACATTATCAATGATATGCTCAATCTTATAATCAGACCAACTATTTTTGGAGTAAAATCCAAGGCCTTCTCTTATATAGGGGGTGTTCATTTTGAATGACTTGGATTTTTCATTTAGGTGAGTCCAACTATGAGTTTCATTCCTTCCGCTTATGTGGGAGATCACTCAATGAATCCGCACTCTATAAAATAATACACTTTTGGCCACCGCAAACACAAGTAGACTATAAGTAGTAGCCTTCTTTTTGTCTTTCAGATCAAATGAGTAATTCCCAAGGTCCATATGATCAGTTGGATGAGTAAATTTGAAACTGCTAGATAAGCAGTTATCTGCTTCCTTTTTTAATCAAGTCATAAAATTCCTAGGGGCCATTGGCCCACCTTGGTATCTAGTCTATCTTCTTAGAAGAAGCGGTGGGGGTCCTCATGATGCCCCCAACTTTCTAATGTTGTGATCGTGTGTGCGGAAGCGTGCGATCAACAACCAAACAAATCAAGCCACATAAAAGAGAATACAGATTTACGTGGTTCGGTGATTTCACACCTACATCAACGGACAAAGCTCGTCTTCTTCTTCTCCACTAATCAGAGTTTTCTCTCACCATTAGGGTTACAACCAAAAGAGATAATATGTAGTTTTTAATAAAGACCAAATTACCCCTCAACTCTAATTAAAATGAATTGGACCTACAAAACAAGCCAAAACCCATAAACCCAGCATCTAATTTAAGCTCATCTGAAAAAAAAAACAAAAAAGTTGGAAAGCAATGAAATATGTTAAGTTAATGAGGGGTAAAGCCCTCATCAATTTGTTGATCTTTTTTATTTTTTTTTCTTGATGAGGTGTACCACTGTGATATTTGACCCAATAAAACTAATCTTTCTAAATATAAATGTCGATACAACACACATGCAGCAGGTAAATCTGAAGTCTTATCAAACACTCATTAAGAGAATAAACCACACCTTATCCCAATGAACAGACAGTGAGGAATAGCCAAATTTGTTTGTATTGGTAGTTCACAACTCTTCCACTTGTTCCATTTAAAAATGTCAGAAAAAAACCAAAGCAGGTGCAGAAACAGGGGACGATCCGTGCCTGTGACAAGACAGGTGGTGAGACCAGCGGTAAATACAGGTGTCAGCTGTAGAGGATAGGATCTGAAAAAGAAAAGTAGTCGGTTTTACAAATTCCCTTTCTGCCACTTACCTATATACAAGCTTTTGCATCCCCCACTCCTATAAATATATAAACCAACCTTACACTTCTTCTAAGCTGCTGCTATAATAATCCAAGCCTCTCTCTCTTTCTCTTTCTCTCCATGTATATATCTCTCCTTTCACCCCAAAACTACTGAACAATAGCGAATCTTTGTGGAATCATGCCGAGCTCCAAGCTGGAGCGCATCCCAAGCATGCGAGAGCGAGTTGAGGACACTCTTTCAGCTCACCGAAATGAACTAATTTCACTGCTCTTAAGGTACGTTCTCCTTCTCCTTTGTCAGTCCTTGTATTAAAATTACAGACAAGTGTTGTTATCTATCCTTATATGCCTTTGGGGTGCGATTTATTATTTGTTTCTTGAAGGTATGTTGGTCAAGGTAAGGGAATTCTGCAACCCCATCATCTTGTGGATGGGCTTACCATAGCAGATGATGTAGGAAAGCAGAAGCTCAGCGGTGGCCCGTTTAACGAAGTCATCAAATCCGCACAGGTGTGTGAATGACAAAGAGATAAGTGTATAGTGTATAGACCATTTTGTGGTCTTGATTGTGCGAGGCCGAACCCTATCCAAGCCCATACTATTTTTGTTAAGGACCCCAATATTCAGGCCCATATCCGCCTACAAAGCTGTTCTCTGTGTATCCTTCTTTATGCTTCGTGTATAACTCATCATCATTATCATCATTAAAGTCTTACTCTAATCATGTTTGAGTCTCCCACGTGACTTATGTTTTTCCGTTTCGGCATTTCAGCCCATTTAATTATAAGTCATAAAATAGAGCCAGACGTAGCACCTAGAACTAGAAGACCCGTGTCTAAAAAATAAAGGCAAAAGGCATCCATGCTTGCCCGTGAAGTTCTTTTGCCCGTGAAGTTCTTTTTCATTTCTCACCAAACTATGGAAGAACTTTTCTGGAACATCACGGTCGATTTTATAGCAAATTGATTACACAAAGATGCCATGTAGTCCTGGTGGCAACTGTGGGTTCGACCCAGTTTCATATCAAGCTAATGCATGATCTGTTTTATGTTTTTTTGGATTTGGGGTGCATGTAGGAAGCTATAATTCTACCTCCATTTGTAGCAATAGCCATTCGACCAAGGCCTGGAGTTTGGGAATACGTCCGCGTTAATGTCCACGAACTCAGCGTTGAGCAATTGACCGTATCAGAGTACTTGCAATTCAAAGAACAACTCGTCGGGGAACGGTAATTCCTCTCTCTCTCTCTCTCTCTCTCACACACATATATATGAAGCATTTTGTAGATTTATATGATTTCACTCTTACTACCCATATGGTTGAAATTTAATGATATTGATTTCTGGGGTAGATTCAATAATGACCATTATGCGCTTGAGCTGGATTTTGAGCCATTCAATGCTACATTTCCACTGCCAAGCCGTTCATCATCAATTGGAAATGGGGTTCAGTTCCTCAACCGCCACCTTTCATCGTTGCTGTTCCGTAACAGGGACTGTTTGGAGCCTTTGCTTGATTTCCTTCGAGCCCACAAATACAAGGGCCATGTAAGTCAAGTCTGCTTTCTGGGTTTTTCAATTTTTAGTTACAAGTTTTCAAATTTTTAATATTGACACTGTCTGTGATTGTATAATGAAAAACCCATTTGCATATTTAAACAGGGGATGCTTAAAAAAAAACAAACCCGGATTTCATTGTTCAATAACACCCCAGTTTTGATGGGGCCCTCCTGGATGCATGTTAATTACAGGAGTAAGGGGGATGAAATGGGTAATTTGTAGATTAGGGGTTGACCAAATATCACTCTAATAAGACTAGCCTAACCTTTTGATTTATTTTAATTTTTTGTGATGATTCAACTCAATGGTGGATTGTGTTTGGATCAATACCAATTCACAGGGGTAAATGTTTGGAGGAGGTCATGGATTGGCCGAGCAGTTGATTTGTACACCAATAGGATGCAGTTTTACTTGCATTGTTCCAGATGGCAATTTTTAAATATTTGACATGCATGTGCTTTTACTCGTATTTGTATTTTTTTTTCACATTTTCTTCAAAGTCTATTGTTTAGCTATGAACTTCTAGTGATATTCCAGCATAAGCGTAGTTGCATGAGCTAATTGTTTGACTATATTATCATCAAAGTAGTAATTGTTGTAGAACAACCTAGTAGTCATTGTAATGTTATCCAAAAGAAATTTTGACGAGTGAGACGGTGAACTCGTGATGACCATTGTGAGGACAATATGATAAGTGGGATAACACCTCCCATCTCCTTTCAAGTTCTGCTACTTTTATTGCTTTTTGGTAAGCAGGTTAGTCAAATCATCTGCAAATATCTTAAGAAGAACCATCTAGACACTATGTAGTTGCTCAATCAGAAAGAAAGTGGCAGCCTACCGGGACATACAAGTATGAGTCATGAACGTTTCAGATGTCAAAGTCTTAAATTGAACACGATCGAAGCCATCATCTTATATAGTTTATAGTTCTTAAATCACAAATTAAGAGTTAACGTTCTTATCCTTTAAGCAACCTGTGAGTGGTAGATTAGTCATTAAAGATCATCCAGTGTAGAATAGTTTTGGTCAACCTCTCTGCACTAGATTAATCATTTTCTTTTATTCCCTGTGACTGAGGCCCACAAAACATGTGTGACTGTTGCCTTACTGGTAGGCTTCACTCATGTCACCTAGTAGATCTCCTTGGTACCTAAATGAATTTTCTTCATGGATGTTGCAGAATGTATCAGACTGTTGAGGTCAACGTCTACCCTCGCTCCTGAGCGGTCATAATTGTGGTCGAGCCCTCGCCCTCACCATAAAACCATTGTGCTGCTGTGTCCCATCACCAATTGGTTTTGGGATAAGTGGTAGCTCAATGGGGTGTAAGATCCTACACAGACGGAATGTGTTTGAGAGCAAGGTCTCAAAGTCAGAGGTGGAGGCATTGTTTGGATATTTCCTTGTGATAATAAATGTGGTGCCAATCTGTTTCTTTTTTCATTTCCCATTGTCATTTTTTATTTGATTTTTAAATTTCCTTTTTTATACCCATCTTGATTTTCATTGAAAACCTTTTATTTTTTTTAATTATAAAATATGTATATAGGTGAGATCCTAAGGGGACCTATATCCTGGGATGTGGCCTTACAATGTTCTGGTCTTAACAATTTTAATAAATATGGTCTCCAGGTGATGATGCTGAATGATAGGATAGCAAGCTTATCCCGACTTCAAGCTACATTAACAAAGGCTGACGAATATCTGTCCAGGCTCCCTCCTGACACACCATATTCTGATTTTGCATATGTGTATGTATATCCATGTTCCCTTGTGCCATGTGATAATTGATGGGTATTTAGGATCCTCTCTAAGAATATACCTGTTAGTTGTTTGAGCATCAAATTTTGAGTAGGATGAAAGTGTTGCTAATAGTAGCATTCCATTGTTTTTAACTCGCCTGCAGATTCCAAGCAATGGGATTGGAGAAAGGCTGGGGCGATACAGCTCAACATGTGTTGCAGATGATACATCTTCTCTTAGATATCCTTCAAGCTCCTGACCCAACTACGTTGGAAGCATTCCTCGGGAGGATTCCAATGGTGTTTAATGTTGTCGTTGTTTCTCCTCATGGATATTTCGGCCAGGCAAATGTGTTGGGTTTGCCTGACACTGGAGGACAGGTATTATATACTTCTGTTCCTAACTCCATTTAAACCTGTGCACACTTGATTTTATTGTTTCACGCCACGTGTGGTGATTAACCTGAGTTTCTTTTTTCTGTTCCTTTTTCTTGTTTTTTCCTTTCCCTTCCAATACATGACAATTTGTGCTTCCACTGAACTAGGATTTTTCTTTACTTTCTCCAAATGATGCATGCCATTGGAATGACATTCTTAGAATTTGTTAGTGATATGCAGGTTGTTTATATATTGGATCAAGTTCGTGCCTTGGAGAAAGAGATGCTTATGAGAATTCAGAGACAGGGACTAGATGTTACTCCCAGAATTCTTATTGTAAGTTCATTTGCAAACTAAAGCAGTGTCCCAAATATATTATGTTATTTTCTTCAAACTGTCAAATATATAATTTTATTGCTTTCTGTATGCATAAAATATTTGAGTTTCTTGTACATGACTTTTGGTGGAATATTTTGGAAATATTTGAGTTTCTTGTCCATGACTTTTGGTGGCATATTTTCTCCAAAATTCAATTCTCTGTTTAGTATATTGTACTACTTTGATCCACTGGTTATTTACATATCATTTTGGGAAACATCAGAGTTCCATATCTTATACTAATGTCTCTGTTGATCTAAGGTTACACGACTAATACCTGATGCAAAAGGAACAACATGCAACCAGCGCCTGGAAAAAATAATTGGGACAGAACACACACATATTTTACGAGTTCCTTTTAGAACTGAGAATGGCATTCTTCGCAAATGGATTTCAAGGTTCGATATATGGCCTTATCTGGAGACCTTTACAGAGGTACATTGTACAAATTTGTTATAAACCTTAGTTTCTAATATGAGAATGTCTTTCCACAAAAGGATTCTCATTTGGCAATCTATTCAATCTGGTCTCGCTTTGAAATTTAGTAATGGAATTAGGTTGTTCGTGGATGACTTTTTGGTTTTCTTTTTTGTATATATTTAGTATGATTTTATGCATTATGACTTGCAAGTTTGTGGGTTGTAAGAGCCATGGCATCAAATTGACACATAATTAAGTCATAGTCTTAATCATTTGCGAAACCTTATCCGATGTATCTGATGTCAGTTTTATGACTTCTAATGTTTTAACAAAACCTATTTGAAGCAAGGTTCTCCACAACTCTACAGCCTAGCATGTCTTTCATCACTGCTTCATAACTATGAGTTAATTGGTCTCCTTCCTTCACCCTTCATGTGTTCCATGAACTAGTTATAGGCTTCTGCTTATGTCCCAAACTCTCTCATATGGCACTCTTGATTTTCTCTTAATTGGGGGTCATTTTTAAATTTCACCTGGCCAAGGATAAAAAAACCGGCCGGCTGACATTGGCTATGACCAATAGGATAAAAATGTATTTTTCATTGTTCACCACAGTATCATCCGATATATCAGGTGTATTGGCCATTACCACCTGATACTTTCAATATATTGGCTAATATGATCGACACAGCCCCCTTTAAATGCCTAAAAACCCATATTATTGGGTTGTTTTGCACAAAAGAGAAAGGTTTTTGGCATTTCTAGCACAAGAAATCCAATGAAAAACACCAAATCAAAGATTATCTTAGAGTTTATAATAGAAAGAAAATCAGAGAATGAGTGAAACATATCGGTGTCCTTGGTTTGTTTTAGGTAGAAATAAGCTTCAAATCATGTGCGTGTATGGAGTTCAGATTTACTGTCCGACATGCATTACTTGGGATACATGGGGTTTTTTTTGGGGATTTTCAATATATAACTAGTAAGCATTGTATAATTTATACTAATTTGTAAATACTAAATAGTGTTGAAATGTTGTGTCAACTATTATTCAGTTAACATTTTAATGGATCAAAACCCAAGTAATATGAATTCAGGTGAACAAATAAATTAATATCGTTTATCAAAAATCATATAGCATCGGTTTGGACCTATGTGGCATTAAAGGGTCCGATACATTTATTTTAGTTTCTAATGAAAATAAACATAAAATCTTTCATTTTCTAATATTTTGGATTTTTAATTTTATTCTTTTTTTTTTCTAAAAATATGATTCAGATTGGTATTTGATATGTATTGCCGCAACTGACATTTATTGCTGGATAAGTGTCATTTTGGGGGGTGACCAATGTGCCTTTTGCAACCATTTTTATAATCCTTCCTCTTACACCCTCAATCCTAAATCTCTCCTTTATTGTAACTTCAGTTGAACATTTTGGTATGGTGTTACTTAATCACATAGGGTTTAGCTTACTGTCATTTCTATGTTGTGTTCCATGCAGCTCCATAAAACAATGCAAGTGTAACTGTCATCTTACAAAAATGCCCTTATTAATTAAACTGGCAATCAACAATCACACAACAGTCCTCTAGATTGTCTACAGTATATCCATGCACGAGAGAGTGATGGATTTGCTATGAGCTTGTAATGGAGCAGAAAAAAAAAATAATAAATTAATAAATAAATGCAACAGCAAGTACCGTCCTTTAACTGTATGCTTGATGTAAGCTGAGATTTCTTCCCCCGAAGGAAGGTTGTTATTGTGAAGTGAACAAAAAAAAAAAAGTCTATTTTAACTGTTTTTCTATTTAGCGTTAGCTTTCCTGGATATTTCTTGACATTTCATTTTGTGGTTAGGATGCATCAAAGGAAATTTCTGCTGAGTTACAAGGTACTCCAGATCTAATCATTGGAAATTACAGTGATGGGAACCTTGTCGCATCATTGCTAGCTCATAAGCTAGGAACAACACAGGTTTGTGCTATATATAAACAGTACCAATGCCATTCTGATATGTACAGATATAGCCATGATATAGGATTGTATTTTTAACTTGTTATTTGATGCCCCTCCCATGTAGTGTAACATTGCGCATGCCCTGGAGAAAACTAAGTATCCTGATTCAGATATTTATTGGAGAAAATATGAAGAGAAGTACCACTTCTCATGCCAGTTTACTGCTGATATCATTGCGATGAACCACGCTGATTTTATAATCACTAGCACTTACCAAGAGATTGCTGGAAGGTACCTCCACTCCTTACTTCAGTAGTATTTGAAATGATATTAACTTTCTGTTGGGGATGTATTGGGTTGGGTCAACCTAATGATCCAGTGAGTCTTGTCCAACTTGGATCTGAACTTCAACAGACATTTGTACTCATGGATCTGACTCATTTACCGGGGTAGTAATTATTGATGGTGGGTGTTGTTTAATATTTGCTGCGGTTCAGCTTTATGTTATGCTGTTACCTTGTGGCAAAATTGTGCTCATTGCATCTTAATCTGCTAGTTCATGATGTATGGTACTGCAGAGTTTCATACCTATTCTGCTGTAAAAATATATTCATAGATTTTCAAATCCTTTTATGATCTTAAGATGACTTGCAGTTAAAGATAACTTAGATGAAGATCATAAAAGATTGTTATCATCATCCAATTCAACACAAAAGAAAGTCCACCACAGGTAAGAGAGTTCTACTCCAATTCGACACAAAAGAAATTCCACCACTGGTAAGACCACATAAAGGCTAAACAATGAACTAGAAAGTAAATCTCCCCATCCACCGCCACACCTCTTTTTTCCTGGTATATAGCCCAAATCAAAGTACTTAACTAGAAAATCTTTCTCTTGTGTATATATCCAAAATCAAAGGCCAACCTTTAATTTTATGTAGTTTATATTAGGGGGCTCAAGTGGCAAAATTCACTTGATTCAATTAATCAAGTACATTTTTGAGAGCTATGTATTCAGTTCGATAACAAACGAGTCCTACATTTAATGGAAATATTGATGTGTGCATTCCTTTCACTTTCATGAGGATGATTTAAGAAAGTCAATATAACTTAAAGAAATAATGGTTCTATACAAATATCTATCAGTATCTTGAGCAAGATTTTTTATTTTATCCTGTGGATACAGATACAGTAGGTGTACAGAAGTATCAAGGTGACAAATTTCTCAAATTTCTTAAGTGTTAAGGAAATTAGCCTTTTTTTGGTAATCTCGTAATACTCTCAAAATTCTCGTATCAACACCTGCGTCATTAAACTATTGGTTTTTGTTTCAGCAAAAATACCGTCGGGCAGTATGAGAGTCACAAGGCTTTTACCCTTCCTGGATTGTTCCGCGTTGTTCACGGAATTAATGTTTTTGATCCAAAGTTCAATATTGTTTCTCCTGGAGCAGATATGAGCATTTATTTTCCATACCTTGAAAAGGAAAATAGGCTTACTTCCCTGCATCCTTCAATTGAGAAGTTGTTATATGATCCAGAGCAGAGTGATGAATGCATGTGAGTACTTCTTGCTTCTACTTTCTTCTAGATTTTCTTGCACCTTTCATGAATTCATCTACCTTTCATTTATTTATCTTTCATCATATTGTGTATGAGTTCATTGCAATCAATATGCTCTTGGTAGGCCACACCTCGGAACTGCTTTGGGTTTGAAACATGCCGCTCTGCCACATGCTGGAGTGTGGAACCAGATTCATTTCCACATCCATGGATGATTATAAATATTATATGTATGGCATAGTTTAGTCCTACTCTAGAACTTGACATCATTGTGTTTTGATCACAACATTTACTAGCTAAATTCTCAACCCGTACAATCAATTCCTCTGTGCTCATGACAACCACTAGCAGCCTGAATTCTTTTGTAACTCATGAATTTCTCCTTCGTGTTGTTGCAGTTGTAGGTTGAATGATCGGTCAAAACCCATCATCTACTCTATGGCAAGGCTTGATAGAGTGAAAAACATAACTGGACTGGTTGAATGGTTTGGTAAGACCCCTCGGCTCAGGGAACTTACAAACCTTGTTGTGGTTTCTGGTTTCATCGATGTACAGAAGTCCAGTGACAGAGAAGAAATTGAAGAGATAAATAAGATGCACAACCTTATAAAGAAGTACAACTTGGATGGGCAGTTCAGATGGATTACTGCCCAAACGAACAGGGCGCTCAATGGTGAGCTCTATCGGTACATAGCAGATACACGAGGTGCTTTCGTACAGGTATGGTTTTGAGAGCAATTCTATGGTTTTCAACCTTCATATGTTAATTGTTACTGATGAGGTCTTCTTCTGGTCCAGCCTGTTAATCTATTATGATATTCAGATACTTAAAAATATGCGACATTACCATATTGTGTCAGCACTTCTATTTTATATGCATAATTTGTGTCCCTGCTATACTCATGATATATCTGGGCATCATAGCTGGTAATATAATGCCTGGAAATTTTCTATTAGGTTAAATCATTTAATTAATAACCTGCATGTGCATGGTCATGAAAGCAATTCAAAATTCCATTGAGAGGTCCAAGATTGCTAAGATCTGGGTCATTTTAGGGGATTGGGTTTTTTTTTTTTTTAAACACTATGCGGCCCATCAAATCAATGGTCTGGATCACCTTATCACTAGGCCCTCCTGTGTAAACTCAAATCTGAGGATACTATGCACATCTTTGGGTCAATAATCATGTTAACTCCTCTGATATTGTACTCTTATTCTCTTTTATTTCCAAATCCTCACATTCATTGACGTCTCTCTTATCTTTCTTCCCAGCCTGCGTTTTTTGAAGGTTTTGGCCTTACTGTCATAGAGGCCATGACTTCTGGTCTTCCAACGTTTGCAACTTACCATGGGGGCCCTGCTGAGATCATTGAAGAGGGAGTATCAGGGTTCCATGTGGATCCATATCATCCTGACCAGGCAGCTGCAATTTTGACTGATTTCTTTGAACAGTGCAAGAAAGATCCCAGCTACTGGAATAAGATTTCTGATGGAGGATTGCAGCGAATCCATGAAAGGTTTGTCTAATGGACCTATTAGCTCATTGATACCTACATATTTAAGGCCTGTCGCCTCCACATTGTAGCCACATAATTGCATGTGGTGAAAAACACGCATCAGGTGGGCCCAGCATGTAGATAACTGAACAAGAAAAATTGGTGGCCAACTCATTGACATATGTTTGAAGATACAATGGTTAAAAGAAGCTCTTCAACTGCCCACATTCACCTACCCATGACTGTACTCTGGAACGACCTCATTCATGGTATTTGTGCTGTTCACATCTTATCTGTATGTGTGCCCACATGGAAAAGGTGTAAAGAGTGGAGCAAACTCTTCTGTTTTATTTCTTAAGGGGCATTTGGATCTGATGAGAGGGCCCTCTTTTTTTCTTTTCTTTTTTTTGTCCTGATATGGAATGAACCTTTTCCACTTTTATCATTGATAACACCCAAATGCCTCACCAGGCTTATTTTTGCAGCACCATTTTCACTTCTCTGTAGCTTTGGGAATGATCTAAATGTGCATGCATCTTCACAAGCTCATGCAATCATGATTGGACATCCCAATTAATTGTTTCTCTAGTTGTTTGTTTGTTTCCCATTTAACCATTTGCATTTGTACCTTTTTAGATATACATGGACGCTGTATTCTGGAAGGCTAATGACATTGGCTGGAGTTTATGGGTTCTGGAAGCATGTGTCAAAGCTTGAAAGGCGAGAGACCCGGCGATATCTTGAGATGTTCTACATCCTGAAGTTCCGGGATCTGGTAATTGCTTCAATTTATTATCATGATGACTAAACCTAGATGCTGAAGCTGCCTTTACCCTCAGTGATCCACTGTGGATTGGTGCTGCTCCAGAAAACTCTCCAACCATCTAATGGGTGGATGGTTAGAGCAAAAAAATTTCCAGCTGTACATCTTTAATTGTAAAGTTTTTACCAGTTGAGTGGCTGGATTATTGATGTTGGAAACCTATGTTATGGTGCATTGGTTTCCACCTCTGCTATGCTGGATCTCACCAGATGAATTATCCAGATGAGACGACTTAAAGATGGACTCCACCTGTTCTGAATGTGTGGCTTGAATGAAAAGGTCTTGGGCCAATCATTCTGTAATAACTAAATCTCTAAGAGATATAGTTGATGGTAAAGAATAAAATAAAAAAAATGTGGAAATTTCTTTACTTTGATATGTGGAGCCAACACTTGAGTACATGTTGGCACACTCTTGTATCCTACAATATGAATGATTTGGATCACCTAGAGGTGGTGGTCTTGTGGGTACAGTTGCGTGGTTCTACTTCAAGTTTTTTTTTTCTTTCTTTTTTTTTTTTCTCTTTTTCTTTCTTTCTTTCTCTTTCTTTCCTTGTACCTAGAACCCAAGAGAGCCCACACTGTGGGAAGGATAGCCCACTCACGTGGAAAGAGTATCAAACCTAGGGATTGATCCCTGGGTAGCGGGATGACATGCGGGGTTGCCAACGGACTTCAAGTTTGTGATCAAATTTCTCACTTCTGCAGTTACTCTGCATAGTAACCATGTTGAATGACTTGATACACGTTAATTATTTCATCTTAAAATACATTATGATTTCTGTTTTTTTTTAATGGATAAATCTGTTGATTGTGTTATACTATTTCAAGATTCCAGGCAACTTCATCTTTCCTTGTATTTGTTTTCAGGTGAAATCTGTACCTCTCGCAACTGACTGACTATCAACATCAAAATGTAAGTGTATAGCCAGAAGCTGACTGGGCAGTATAGAAGTTCAAATAAACTGCTTTGCAGCTTTTTATGGCTGTGAAGTTGAATGCATATTGGTGCTGAATGCTGTTTTTACCGTTTGGAGGTTTTCTTGTCATAGCACAAATGTCCAACTGCTGTGTTATCAACAATTATTTAATGTACTTTTGTAAATAATATAAGGATCTATGCATGACTGAAGAAAGCCATGAACAATATATGATTACAATAAGCGTTTCAGGCCAGAGAAAACTAGTATATTACTGTTACTGTGACCCAGATGTGAAAGTTCACTGCAGAATCTTATCAGTGCCCGAATAGAATGATCAAATGGTGTTGATGGAAGTGGATATTTTAAATCGCACTAACTGAAATTGATGGGTAGTTTTTCAATTTTTTCATTTTAGTTTCCTAAGCACTGCTGCTTGTCATCTTTTGCTGGACCAGAGCAAAAGCATGATTCTGCTTGATCTAGTAGCAAATGAATCTGCTATAAATAGTTCATGAAGATTATTCAGGATCTTATTATTTACTAAAAAAAGAAGTTATGGTGCCCCCCTAGCAGAGTACTGCAGCAGAGCAAATCAATATATTCTTTCCTGTAGTCAGCTGCTTTCATGATGCAGGCTGCTTGGTGGGCCTCTTTGGCTTAAATTTGGGTGGGATGAATTGTGGTTTAGGAAACGCTTCTTTCACCTGCGGGACTCCCATTTCCATTGCAGTTTTGCATTAAAGGCAGGGACTGAAAATCTCTGTAGCAGCCTTGCAGGGCATGGTAACTGGTAGGCGAAAACCCCTCTTAAGGCAGTTGTCTCCCATGGGTCATCGAGCACCCCTCACAGCCCTCCTCTCCGTTTGTTTTAATATATATAATATAATATGGACCTGATCTATATTCATACTCGTATATAAGGAGAATACCATATTGCTTCTGAGGTCCCAAATCTTGCTGTTAATATCACAACACAAAATCTTTGGAATTATAGCTCAACTCATGCAATTACTGTTAACAACAACAACCTTTCTACTTGGACAAACTTTTTGGCCAGAATTTGGGACAAACTCCCATGTGGCACAATCCTAGAGGTGCTTTTTCACCCTCTCTCAAAAGTTGCACCTCTAGGATTGCGCCACATGGGAGTTTGTCCCAAATTCTGGCCAAAAAGTTCGTCCATTTAGACTTTTTGTAACAACAATCACATACAGCTTCTCTTGCAATATCAAGCCCGACTTCATATAGCCACTTGGTTCATTCGAATAATCGAAAGGTTCAAACACCTTTCAATTCTTGACTCTCTAACTAATTGGATTCTATGTTAGATGTGATATTTGCTTCTATCAATATCTAATTTATAAGATGAGTAGGATGACAACTACGTTGAATATTGTAAGGTGACTGTTATGGTTTGTGATGTGGTAGAATTACAGTCGCTTGTAGACTTCTTGTTTTTTCAAAAGGAAGAACTTGATAAACTTAACAAGAAAAATCAAAATAAAAAACAGCTAGAACTTAGATTTGAAGGCACCCATTCTGGGCAGTCCATTGTAGACTCAAAAGCTCCACAAAACCGCGAAACAAACAAACAAACAAAAGAGAGAGAGACTTCAAAACTGAAGTAATTTGGTAAGAGAGCACAAGATAGATTCAGTATGAAAAATCAAAATTTCAGATAACCGAACTTACAAGAAAATTTGCTGATGCTTGAGAGTTGAGAGTAGCTGTGACTAGTTGAGAGGAGAAGCAATGGGAAGTGGGAACAAAACTTAGGAATCCAGATCCCCTGTTTGGACCAATCAAGGGGTGACATATGAACTTGTTGAGTTTAAAAAATGTGTTGTCTTTAAAAGTCAACTCCGTCTTTTAAGTACAAAAACAATGTGTCACCCCAAACCCTGTTTGGACCAAACAAGGGATCCGGTTCCAAACTTAGCCGCCCACAGGTAATATGATGATACGGATACGTAGTCAACTTGCTAAGACTTTATAAGTTGTAGCGTATTTAGGCAAGTGCTCTTAACGAATTGGAAAGTGTAATGTTGTTATAACTTATAACTATGAAACTATTAATGAAGTTAGAATTGTGCTAGAATTACAACTCGGTTTGACTCGTGCCAAGACCGGACTTCATATATACCTGAGTGATCTCCCCCCCGCATCCTATGAGTACTAGAAGGAGTGGAACCTACAGTTAGGGTGCTCATGGCACGGGGCAGCCTGAGCCCGTTAGGCCGGGTTTGGATATGAAATTTGAGCCCCTTTAGTAATCGGGGTGGCTTGGATTAGGTGAAAGAAAGCCCAAATGAGGATCGCATGTTATTTAATTTAATTAGGCCAAAGATATGCTAGAAAGCCCACAAAATTGATCGAAATGCCAGTTCAGCCCAGCCCGATTGACTAAATGGACGGGCTCAGGCCAGACTTTTATGGCCTGTTTTAGGGTTGGGCCTGGCTCCCAGCCCATAAGTTATAATCCTTCCCACTAACCAGTTGCTAGATATTGCCCAAAGAAAAAAAGTTTTTGGAAAAAAGAAATGGCAAAAAAAGTTGAAAAAGGCATTTATGTTATGGTCCAAAGTAGTCCTTTTCTGGATGTTACGAATTTGACTAATCACTGCCATCTCCATCCCTCTTACCATTTCTGAAAATAAAGTTCAAAGCAAGGAAATCTGGATACTCATCATGGTGCCCAAAAGTGTTGTAGTGTTGTTAGTGTGCCTTTCCTTATGTTTGAAAAAGAAAAGGCACCCCAGTGCCATTACAGAAAGGACCTGTAAAGTGGTGGGCTCTTTTAGATTACTATGTCCCATTTACAACCATCAGTTTTAACAGAAAAAAAAATGTAAAAGCATGTGAAGTGGCCTCTTTGAAATTGCCTTCCAGTCACCATCAATAGTATATGGGACGCAGCCATAAATCAATCTTCCCACCTAGAAAAAGTCTAAACAATCAATCTTCCCACCTAGAAAAAGTCTAAACAATCCTCATCCACCCACCCCATACCCATCCCATTCCATAAAAATAAAATAAAAATAAAAAAGGCTTAAAGAAATCAAGGAAGAGAAAAGGCAGGAAATAAGCATATATCTTCATATATTGCTAGCAACAAATGCCCTTGCTAAATACAGACCAAGGAAATAAAGTTTTAGAGGATTTTACCAAGAAAATAACTTTAAGTGGCCACTGCACCAAATAGAAAACTTTAGCCAGTAGTACATCAAACAATAAATCCGTACAAAAAAAGTAACTTTTTTCACCGATTTTTTTTTATAGTCGCATTCGACCTTCATTTTCTGTATTAAGGGTTGACATTTGGAGAGAGGTGCTTGTTCTAGCGGCTAGGGAAATGGTCACTCTTCAAGATTATGTTCTTTCCCAGCACAAATCCTGCTCTGGCTCTTTTGGGTTCGACATGGCCATTTCCATCACCCACTTTCCAACCCTCCTGATCAATCCTAGCCCAGATACAAACTCCACCCCATGCAAGTGTGAGTTTGTATGTAATTCCTTTGATTGATTACCCAAAGAAGAGAGGAGGAAGGAGAAGGAGTTGTTGTTTGGTGGGGATGGGGCCACGAAGCTATATATGTATGTATTTATGAAGCTAAAATAATAGTAGCTAGAGAGAGGGAGAGACCGACCAAGATCACGTTTGGAATTTGGATAGACAGAGTACCTAGGAGGGCCCAAGATCCAGACATCCAGATGGAGGAATAGGAGGAGGAGAGGAATAAGAAGACAATAGGAGATGCTCTGACGAGTGATGCTAGCGTCGCCCATAGTGATGTCATCGTCGCTAAGAAAAAAATATAAAAAATTGGCGGGAGGACATCGTTAGTGCTACACAATCTGTGAGGACCTTTCGCGATAAATGTCCGAATTTTGGAATCTTTCGAGCAAAATCCTGTAAACTTAACCTTATTTGGTTGTGGATATACCCATTTGATCCAAGTAGAAGGTTGTCTTCTTCACTCACCCATTCATTATTTTCTTCATATTCTCCAACCCAAGAAGTCCGACTTTTCACATAAAAATTCTTCTCGTCTTATACAATAAAATTTTCCATCTTTCTTCCTTTCTTTCTATCTTGTTCGCAATCTTTCTTTCTTTTTAGGGTTTCACAGTTTGGAAGAAGAAGAAAACAAACCTACAAAATTCGACAATGTTTGTTTACAAATTCATAACATCTCAACCAATATAAATTTTTTCCATCATTTCCACGACACCTCCATTCACATTTAAATGTAGAATTCATCCCATCATTAAAATTACATGAAATCCATTACATCATTCGAATTACACTTACTTGAATTTTAAATCATTTCAAAAACAAAACGACCATGAGAAGTGTTCCAAATGCCCAGTGTCCATTCCATCACAACACTTATTGGATGGACTGGATGAGTCCTCTCTATAGAGAGTAAGGACGGTCCCATGCATTAATTAATTATTAAACTTAACCCTATGTGGTTGTGGATATACAGATCCGGATCCGGATCCAGATGGGTATACCTTATTTGGACCTAACGGGGAGTGCCACATGGGGGAGAGGATGTCGAATCCGGATGGGTATACCTTGTTTGGACCAAGTCCACCTTTACCCATTGTTGAGATACCATGTGAGCTTTATTCAGATAGTGAACAGGAAGCCGAGGACCATGGATTCAGTGGCAGGCTCCTTGTTCATTATTTTTAACAAAGCTTCCTTGATACCTGAAAGAGGTGAAAAAATAAGGTGTTGGTAGGCCCTTGGCAGCCTTGAGTTTACAAACAATAATCTTCACTTATAAATTTTTGATGAGATAAGGCTCCAATGATGATGGCGATGAAGAATTGTGAATTGTAATTGTCATAATAAGATCTATACTTATTTTCTTAAAACCATGCCTACTTTGCTTTCCCATGTGGATGGGTATGCCTTGTTTGGACCAAATGGGGGTGCCACATGGGGGAGAGGAATGTCAAATCGATGACATCCCATCTCCTCCAATAGAAAAATGAAAATTTTCCTTTTCCATGTGGCACCCCCGATTGGTCCACCAAACAGGCGATGAAGGCTTCAATGATGATGGGATAAGGCTCTAATGATGATAGCGATGAAGAAAGGGGGGGGGGGGGGGGGGGGAACCCTGATTGGTCCACCAAACAGGCATTGAAGGCTCCAATGATGATGGCGACGAAGAATCGTGAATTGTAATTGTCATAATAAGATCTGTACTTATTTTCTCAAAACCATGCCTTTGCTTTTCCATCCGGATGTGGGGGGGGGGGGTCGAATCGGGTCGGGGGGGGGGTCGAATCGATGACATCCCATCTCATCCAATAGGGGGGGGGGGTTCCTTTCCCATGTGACACCTCCTGATTGGTCCACCAAACGGGGATCCGTTTATCCCACCTGGCACCCCCTGATTGGTCCACCAAATGGGGATCCGTTTCTCCCCCATTTGATCATGGTTGTCTTCTTCACTCACCCATTCGTTATTTTCTTCGCATTCTCCGACCCAAAACGTCCGACTTTTCACATAAAAAAAACTCTTCTCGTCTTATACCATAAAATTTTCCTTCTTGCTTCCTTTCTTTCTATCCTGTTCGCAATCTCTCCTTCTGATTAGGGTTTCACAGTTTGGAACAAGAAGAAGAAGAAAAACAGATCCATGGCGATCCGTACGTCTGATCTGTTGGTGAACGTACAACCGGCCCACACATTCGATGAGGAAGCTTTGCTTCGTTATGCTCGGGCCAACGTCCAAGGATTTCCTCCTTCTCCTTCCAAATTCGCTGTTTCTCAGGTCAGATTCAGAGTCAAAAGTTCTTATCTTTATGGCCTTTGTTTTTGGATTTTTGCTCGATTAGAAGTTGTTGGGGTTTTGTGAAGTTTGGGTGATTTTGATATGTGTTGTTTGTGCAGTTTGGGCATGGGCAGTCGAATCCGACGTTCCTGCTCGTAGTTGGTTCTGGAGCTACTGTTGCACGCTATGTGTTGAGAAAGAAGCCGCCCGGGAAGCTATTGGAGTCTGCCCATGCCATTGAAAGGGAGTTTCAGGTATAATCGACGCTATGGTGTTGGAAAAATCGTTACTTTATACTAATTGTGTGGTGGAATTGCTTTGAATTAGCTTATGCCATATTCAAATCCCTTTTCTAATGAGATTGTATCTCGAAAGCTTTGAACTTTAGCTCATAAAATATTGTTAGGACTTGGGGTGCATTGCTTTTCTCAACTGCGCATGTCTTTTAGTTTCTGTGCACATCGGTGATTAAAGTTTTTGTTCTGGTGCATTTTAATGTGGGTCATTGTATTCAGATTAACGAAGAAGATGCAATAGTGTTCTAAGAGTTTTGAATATTTTGATGTTACAGGTTCTCAAGGCATTAGCTGTTCATACACAAACTCCCGTTCCTAAGGTCTTTTGCCTGTGCACTGACACCAGTGTTATTGGAACTGCTTTTTATATTATGGAATATTTGGATGGACGGATATTCATGGATCCCAAGCTACCGGTAAGATATCATATTGGAATATCATGTATAATGTTCTTAGGAGTTTTAAGGCTTCAACAAATGCAGTATTAATCGTTTTTACAAGTTAAATGTCAAGCCAATTGTAGTTCTCTTGTTTCATAGTTGATATCCTTTAGCATGTGCTAGATGCGTTAGAGCTAATTTTCCGCTCTAAATTTGATTTATGCGAACTTAGTCTTAGTGTTTCATAGGATCAGGGGATAAACCCAGAGCAGAGGAAGTCCATATACTCTGCAACGGCCAGAACTCTAGCTTCCCTGCATAGAGTTGATGTGGATGCCATTGGTTTACAGAAATTTGGGAGGCGGGACAATTACTGCAAGAGGCAGGTGTGTGAATTTTGTGAATAATTAATATATTGTGCTTGATAATGATTAATTTGATTACAATGCTAAATTAGCTTTTTGTTCTTATTTATGCCTGTTGTAAAACACTGACATCTTACACCTATTAATGGAACATCTACTAATGAAAAATCTTGGCTGCCTTAGATTGAGAGGTGGGCCAGGCAATATCTTGCTTCGACTGGGGAGGGTAAACCTGAACGGAATCCAAGGATGTTAGATTTGGTGAACTGGTTAAGGAAGCATGTCCCTCTTGAAGATTCTTTGGGATCATCTGGAACTTGTCTTGTTCATGGTGATTTTCGGATTGATAATCTAGTGTTCCATCCCTTTGAGGTTTGATTTTATTCATATCTTTTGTTAACAATTACAACTACATGTGGTTTTTCAATACATCATCAGTTATCTTCATTTTTTTTTCAACCTTGAGATCATCCTCATTGTCACTATTATCATTCTTGGGATCTTATCCCCTTGAGATTTTATTTTAGATTTTTTGAAATTCAGCTCTTTTTTTTTTTTTTTTTTAAAGAAGAGAAATAATTTAATTTTTTGGAAAAATAAAAAAATGCCAATGTTAAATATTTTTGCGAAATGAGTGATTCCATATGTTGCTAGTGGGAGAACCAAATTCAAATGTAGGCCCAAGCCAAAGTTGTCCAGGCTCATTCCCTCTAAACAAGACCATGCCATTGGTTCCCTTCTCTCGTTTTGTTTCTTCATCCTTAATCATTTACTGGGTTTATACCTCAGAGGCATGCATATAAGCCAAGAATAAAGAATTAAAGAGATAAAGAGGCAGTGAGGTTCAGGATGAGAGGCCTTGGAGTAGAACTTTGGTCTTTGTTCTACTGTAGATCCTTATGAACATCATTGAGGGGTGGTCATCAAGTGATGCAGGCCAATCAAAGGCCAAGGCCCGCAAGCCCTGATGGGGTCCACATGATCTCTAATTTTGAGATCCCTATCATTAGTTTAGATAGTTTCTAAATTAGTAGAGTTGCTTGGTATATTTACTTCCTAAATTCTATTTTGATTAAGATTGGGTAGTTTCTTATTTTAGAATGTCTTGGTTATTAAGAAAGAGTGCTACTCTATATATAGAGGAATTTCCTATTGTAATGATCATGCTATGATAGTATAATCTAATAAAATTCAGAATGATTTTTGTGAGTTCCCCTTTTGGTATTTTCCCTAAGTGATCTTAGGGTTTTGAGTCGTAGGGCTCGATCTCACTGTCGGAAGTGTAGATCTTCACCATGGCCTCTGGGCTATGCCATCAATTGGTATCAGAGCTGAAGCGCAATCGCCGAAGAGACTTCTGTCCTTTCCAGATTTTCTCTATTCACCTTCGTTCATCATCATCTTCATATCCATCCATCACTGTTGACATCCACCATCCACAATCTTGTCATCCATTCATCCTTTCAGCCCCCATTCCGACCGGACCCATCAGCCTGTCCACTTTCAACCCAGCCGATCCATTCTCCTCCACAAACACCCACCGAACCCTATTCCAGTCCTCACACCTTGTCAGTAACCAGCATCATCTTCCCAACCACAACCCAATCCCAACTCCGGCCAACCATCTCCCTTAGCCTTAACATCTCGTCACCAACAATCCCTGCCCTTCACCTAAGCCTCTTCCAATCACAACTGGCCTAAACCTAATCCCCAATATCCAAAACCCAACACCCAGCTACACTGGTGAAACCCCTTTTTCAAAAAACCTAATACAAACCTCAATTCCTTAGATTTTCCAGCCGCCTAGACCCTTCAAAACCCAAAACCCCATCATCCACAATCACCAAACAACACCTCTCCATCTCCCTACACCACCGAGCCCGAAAATCCCATCTCATTCAAACCTCACTCCCACAGTCCCTCTGTTGAGACCCCACCCAAAAAAAAAAAAAAAAAAAAAAAAGAGCACTGATATAGAGAAGATAGAAGAAGGAGCCCTGAGTTAGTAGGGGTGTTCCTAGCACCTGTCGATTGCTCCACGGCTCCATTGCTCGTCTCCAACTTGCAGCTAGCAGTGGATAGCACGCAGCATCAGCGAGCAAACAACAGCAGCCGCAACCCATCTTCTCTACGCAGCTATCGCCCGCGGCCAGGAGCCTCTTCTTAACCAGTTCATCATCTTAGTAGCCGAGCTTCTTCCCTCTTTGTTTTTGCTTCTTGAGTCGAGCAGGTAAGAAGGCCAAAAGCCTGTTATTCTCCTTTTTTTTTTTTTTTTTTTGTACGAGACACAGGACAGGGCCAAAAGACCCTCCCAAGTGCCATCCTTTTGTTGGATTTAAGCTGACTTTTTGGCAGTTTAGGTCGAACTTGAGCTTCAACCTGAATCTAGCCCACTTGCAGAAACCTCAATTTTCGACGCCTCCCAGTTTGGGCCCGACCTGAGTACAGGCCCAACCCGACCCAAAAAAAAAAGGAGAAAAGTGCAAAGCTTTGCAAAGCAGTATATTTGAATCATTGATTCAAGTCACCATGAAACTTTTTGGAAACCCCATTCCACTTCAAAGAATTCAATATATGCACAAATATGGCAATTGGTATTTTGAAAATGAATTCTATTTTGAAGAATTTCTCAACTTAACGCAAGAAAATTGGGCGATTGATGAATACACCCGCCACTTTTGAGAGTTGCATGAGATATGTGAATTGGAGGAAAATGAGAGACATCATATAGCTCGTTATGTCCTAGGCTTGAAACCAGATATCTTGGAAAATATGAATTATTGCAGAACTAGTCAAGATGTACTTACTAGCCATCCGTGTTGAGTGCATGCTTCGAAAGTCTTGTCGGCAACAATGTAGATAAAGAGCTCATATTGTGGAAAGACTTTTTGCAAATGAAGAAAATCCCACTCTTGTCATTTGCAGACTCCTCAATACCAATGAAGACGAGGAAGAAGAATGGAAACATGCTAAAAAATTTCACACGCAGGTGATAGTCGTTGAAAAAGTTGTTAATGTGATTATTGACAATGGTAGTGCGATTAATTTTGTCGCACAAGAGGTCATTGACTAAGAAGCACGGACACCGACACGGGACACGAACACGACACGACACGGACATGCCGACACGGCATTTCTCAAATAAGTAGGACACGGACACGTCTAGGACACGTTAATAATAATAATATTAATAATAATAATAATAAATCTAATCATATACTAAAAGATACTATTTCCACAGCCAAGTAATATTTCCCCCTCCTTCATTAATTTTCTCAAACTTGGTTACATATTTCCACAGAGGCTTATTTATATCTTCTTCATTAGAGGAGTGTAAACTCATATTCCTAAATCCCAAATTGTCAAGCAGAGGTGAAGAAGCAGAGCTGATAAATAATTTTTTTTTTTTATAAGAACAGATTTGATATATAAACAGTAAAAACAGATTTTCTAGATTCATGTAAACAACAAAAACCCATCGCCCGGCCTCCTCAGGGCAGCAGAAGGATGACCCCTTTGCTTTTAAGTTATGAACTTTTATAAAAAGCCCCATTTGCTTTTCCTTTTTTTACTCTAATTTTATTTTTTTTCCAATCAAAAGAGGTAATCGTGTCCGACACGTGTCCGGAACGTGTCCCGAGTGTGTCCGAAATATAAAACATTAAAAAATAAACAAGACACTCTTTTTTGCGTTTCCGACACATGTCGGAGCGTGTCCGAAGCGTGTCGGACACTGACACTCCGGCCCTAGAGAGGTGTCCGTGCTTCCTAGGTCATTGACAAGCTTAACTTGCCAACTGAGAAGCTTCCTAAGCCCTACCAAGTCATATGGTCTAATGGTCATGTCATTCTCGTGACTCACAAATGTTTAGTATCTTTCAAGCTTAGCGGCTATGAAAATCAGATTTGGTGTGATGTGATCCATATGAACATTGCTCGTATCATTTTTGGTCGTCCATGGATTTTTTATTGAAAAGTGCATCATGATACAGAGGCAAACACATATACCCTTTTCAGGAACGGACGATGGCATAGACTCATGCCACTAACATCCACATCTCAATCGTCGTCTACACATTCAACAGAAGCGCCACAAAAGGAGCAAAAACTTGAAAAAGTAGTCATGATTGCACCAAAAGAGCTGACTTCGAACATCAAAGATGACATTGAAGAGCAAGTTCATGGCAACAACGATTTTGTGGGTACAAACAACATTGATCAAGGTAGTGCCACTCAGGAGCTGCAACGGGTTGAGAGCATAAAAGGTCAAGAAAATATTGAGGACTCTGACCAAGTTAGCAAAAAGATTGAACATCCAGTAGATCTCATTGTCATGCCACTTCTAGAAAATCCAATTGCATCATCGGAAATCAAATCAATTGTCCCAGTGGTTTCACAAGAAGATCAAGTTATTAAAGTTCCTCACATTGACTTCATTTGTGGGGAGCCAAGATGGATATTCACTAATCATAATCTGTTGGTACGAAGGCAACACTTGAGGCATCTACTGGTCAGATCACACATACATCCGCAACAAACACACCTCCAACGTACTTCTACACGGAGGACCTGATTGCATCCAGCTTCCGAGTTATGTCATGCGAATGCA
The DNA here is from genome assembly GCA_028538565.1 of Umbellularia californica. Classification (NCBI taxonomy): domain Eukaryota; kingdom Viridiplantae; phylum Streptophyta; class Magnoliopsida; order Laurales; family Lauraceae; genus Umbellularia; species Umbellularia californica. Next base: position 53,022,107 of record JAPQWN010000010.1, read on the forward strand.
GATCAAAAGAAAAGACGGAAGTTTGTGCGTTTGATTTTTGACCCAGGCGGACATTTTCAGAGCTTGTGGTCGGATTCTCTCCTGTGATATCAGGCCATTCACTCGCCGGGGTCGAGTTTTTCCAAGCCGGGGAGAGATGATGCAGACCGATCAAAGGCCAAGGCCCGCAAGCCCTGATGGGGTCCACATGATCTCTAATTTTGAGATCCCAATAATTAGTTTAGATAGTTTCTAAATTAGTAGAGTTGCTTGGTATATTTACTTCCTAAATTCTATCTTGATTAAGATTAGGTAGTTTCTTATTTTAGAATGTCTTGGTTATTAAGAAAGAGTGCTACTCTATATATAGAGGAATTCCCTATTGTAATGATCATGCTATAATCTAATAAAATTCAGAATGATTCTTGTGAGTCCCCTTTTGGTATTTTCCTCTAAGTGATCTTAGGGTTTTGAGTCTTAGGGCTCGATCTCATTGTCGGAGGTGTAGATCTTCACCGTGACCTCCGGGCTACGCCATCATCAAGGTATCATTACCTACAAACCTACATGGAATTATCACCATACATTGAGAGAAAAGCATAGTCTATTGGATGGTCGAATTACATGAATACATGAACACCTTGACCCTCTGCCACATATTTTCTTCCTTGCAATTAAACTTGTCTAACATTTTTTTTTTTTTGGGTAACTGTCAAAAATAAAATAGAAATAATCATTAGCTTGACTTGGACAACCAACATATCTTGGGAGAATTTAACAATGCACCTCCGAATAGACATCATAGCATAACTCTCCTCTAATTAGGACTTCCTAGAAGAATTTTGAAGTTGGCACTGTCAGTCCTTACTCATATGATCAAATAAGTAAAATATTGGTGTCAGACACCTGAGGTCATGTGATCAGTGTTGCATGCCCTTCTTCCCCTCCACTTGTGGGCATTATTTATCCGAGCTTGGATCTGCATGACTGTGGCTTCATTTGCTAAGTTATTCCTTTGGTGTCAGGGTTCCACCACCAGTATCTGTGGTTCCATCATCATTTTTGGCACTGAACAATTTTGCTGTTGAAATCTTGCATGAATCAATGGACAGCTTCGATAACTGGGTGTCCAACTGTCCATCTCATTTTCTTGCCAGTTTCAGGTGATCGAACGCATCATTGTCCTACACCAACCGTGGCCATCTTGTGTCTCATCACCATACAGCCCTAGCATCGAAAAAATGAGATTGTAAAATCTAGAATTGAAATTTCATTGTATGATTTAATCATGGGAGGGTGAGAGGTGGAAACAGAAAGTGGATTTGGGATGAGAAGAGGTGGGTTTCTGTGGGGGTAGGTGGGTTATGTGAAAAATGCAGCTAATGATATATATTTTACATGCAAAAGACTGGTGATAACATAAGTGTTTTGTGTGCATGAAAAAATATATTAGAGGATCTAGTATCAAAATGTTTCCAATGTTGTGTTTTTCCAAAACATTAGGAAATATACAATCAGAAAAACAGAGCTTGTGCTGAGGGCCGATGTAAAACAGCCCTAGCACAAATTTAAGTTGGCTTCATGTCTAGCTTCACCAGTTCACGGGAAAAGTTCTCTTCCTATTGATGATTTTGGCTCACATGAAACTGCACTATTTTGATGATTGTGCCTGACATAATGACTGTGGAGCCCAAAGCCCAAAGTTCCCCTTTTAGTTGACTTTTATTTTATTAAATTGGATTGGCAAATAATAGAGATTAACAATCTCACTCTTTCTCACTTCAGGACCGAGTAATTGGTGTTCTTGATTGGGAGTTGGCGACTCTTGGGAACCAAATGTGTGATGTTGCATACAGCTGCTTGGTATTCATTCTTTTCAAAGACTTTCACTTGCTTATAATCTTCTGAATCAAATCTCATTGTTTGCTTTGGGAGTGCCATAATTCCATTCCTCTTTGTTTGTTCCTTTTCTCCATTTTTCATTTAGTTCTTTTAGGCGCTGCTATGTTTGATTTGTGTCATACTCATACCTCTATTTGGAATTTAATTTATTTATATCGAATGGAGATTAGCAGCGCATACTGCACATGCACTCACTCATATGTACACAATTAATAAGACATTTCCATTCTTGCCTTGTCATGGATGGATATTATACTTCAAGAATCTGCAGCCCCATTATATATTATTAATATGATATGTTTATTGTTCCTCCTCTTATGAGATAACATTAAGGGATTTTTCTTATGACCCTTACCTTTTGAGAACATTCCACATATCTCCCTATCCTTTTCAAAAATTTACTGGAGCTCGTGCCTCTTTTTTTAAAATTAACTCAAAATACATCCGTCATTAAGCAACTTGGTGGACATTGTTATTTCCACTAATTCAACCTGAAAGCACAGTGTCAAATACTCCCATTTTACTACATTGTCTGTTAGTTTTGTTGGTTGGATGAGTCAACTTTCATTTACTAGCCCCCCGCCGTCTTCTTCTCTCTCCTCTAACACACACATTTTTAATGCTCCATACTATGCCACTGGAAAGAGATCAATCCAAATTGCAAAGCAATAACTCAACTTGTTAAGCTTGGATTTTGATTATTTTTGTGCTAGCTTTTTTTTTTCTCTCCTCAATTTGAGAAGATGGTGAAAATTGGATTTCTTTTTTTTTTTTTTTTTCTCTAGAGAAAATTACAACCCTTGATTTGGCCCCTCAGCAATTTGCAAGCATCAATGATCCCTCCTCATCCCCACTTTGATCAACCAAATTATAGCCTAAAAGTATAAAAACAAAGTGGGATTTCCCTTTCTCTTATATCCACCCGAATAAGAAATCCTTGATTTCCTACCAGGTGGACCCCACAAACCTATCCAACTCCTTGGTACCCATGGATTGTTCATGATTGACCTTGATCTGGTCACACTAATATGACCAAAAATTAAAAATTCCCAACAAATTAGGAAATCTGTTTGTTGAAAATTGCCCCAAACGCAACCTTTGAAATCTCTCAAATGGGGCCCGAAGGATTACCTTACCCTTTAGAGTCCATTCCCATTGTTGATTGGCCCACCGTCGCCTCCAATTTTAACCAGAGATAGAAAATATGACAACCCCTGAATTTGGTGATTTTTCAGTTCTGAGGAAAATCGGCTATCCTACTATCAAACGCTTACAAAATGGTCCCATAATCGTTTACAAAATTGGGAAAATTTAAGAGTAGTATCATCTTTTCTGTGAAAAGAAATGTTGTATGAAATATTAGTCCTTTGGTCAAGATTATTTAGGTCTGCCTTATTTTGGACAGAGGGTTATGTTTGGAGTGGAACCAGAAGTCTTTAGATGCAAAACTCCCTTCAATAAATTTGTAAAAAAACAGTTTATTTGTTAAATAGTGCTTTCAAAGCAGAAGACATACCATAGATCCATCGATCTAAGATCTAAAAAAAACCATTGGTTGTTATTTTAAAACGCAATTCACCCCTCTTCATGGGGTAAAAAAATACCTTTCCTCAAAACTCCAAAACCAGCAACCAACTTCTGCTGAAATTTTCTCATTCGGACCTGAATTACAAGTTTAACTGTAATACGCTTCTCATGCTCCTTGCCAAGAAGCCAGGGTTCAAGCTGATCAAGCAGCACATGGCACTAGAGACTTGAGACTGAAATGAATGACGCTTGCTTGAGTAAAACTAGTTCAATGATTGGTTGAGTATGCTTCGACTCATATTTGTCAAGACCAAGTCCACCTTTACCCATTGTTGAGATACCATGTGAGCTTATTGAGACAGTGAATAGGAAGCCGAGGACCATGGATTCGGTGGCAGGCTTCTTGTTCACTATTTTTAACAAAGCTTCCTTGATACCTGAAAGAGGTGAAATAAGGTGTTGGTAGGCCTTTGGCAGCGTTGAGTTTACTAACAATAATCTTCACTTATAATTATTTGATGGGATAAGGCTCCAATGATGATGGCGATGAAGAATCGTGAATTGTAATTGTCATAATAAGATCTATACTTATTTTCTCAAAACCATGCCTTCTTTGCTTCGAAGAGGGATCAGGGATCAAAGTTCAGTTGTTTGTGTCGCAGCCAGTCATAGACATCATTAGTCAATGCCACCAATATGGACCTGAATTGTGGCTTTCTCTTCTTTTGATGGTGTGTTTTGTCCTCCCTGCATTTCTCTATTGTCTTTGTGAGTTGGTACCATACTGAGGGCTAATGGTAATTGCATGGACCGTTTCTTCTTATTGGTAAAGAACAAACATGTTTGTACCAGATGCATTCTTTTAATCTTTTATCGGCAATACATTTAAGGGATATAGTATTTTCAATCTGGGGCATATTAGCAAATCTTAGTCATATGATTGTGTGACCTTAGTAATTGTTGAAGATCAGTCAAAACAACATGAATGCTTCGCAAGTTATTAATCAAAGTGGAGACTTTATTGCCTTAGCAGCATTGAATGTCAAATGACGTGGATGTTTTACAAGTTATAGGTCAAAATTGACAATTGGTTTCCTCAAATGGCAGCCTTACATTGTGGACGTGAGGTTGGGCGGTTCATCATCCACTGATGGACTTGAACGCAGAGGCATTCCTGAAGGGATTCCCACCCTGACAGAGTATCTGGCTGAATACTGCTCTTATGCTGTAAGCATCATCTTGGTAGTTATAATTGAGCATTAGCACCATTAAACTTCATCTTTGCTTGTTACATTGTTGGTCTGCCAAACTTTACAGGAAAGTTTCTTTTTTATGTGAAACCTTTGCAAATCAGGGAAAGGCATGGCCTGTAGCGGATTGGAAGTTCTACATTGCTTTCTCCATTTTTCGTGGAGCATCTATATATTCTGGGGTGTATCACAGATGGATTCTGGTACGTTCGGTTTCCATATGAGGAAATTGTGCGAGTTGGATCTAGAAAAAATGGAGGCCCTTGGTTGCATTTCTATACAATACCTATTTTGAAGCATTCTCTTTGACGTTCTATTAATGCTGTTAATATGAGCAGTATGGACACTAATATTTACTATACAGGGAAATGCTTCAGGGGGTAAGAGTGCCCAGTATACTGGGACATTGGTACATGTTTTGATTGATTCAGCATGGGAATTTATAAATCGAGCATCTGTACTTCCTGATCAACCTCCATCTGGTGAGTTGATAACTGATTTCAGTAGTATTTACTGGTGTTTATTCATTTTATAGTTTGGCATATGGTTTTACAGACTTCCAATAAAAATATTCTTTTGGAAAGTATTGTACCGGCAATTTGAAGTGAGACTTTCTATGCCTATGCTTTATCGAAGTATTCTAGCAATGTTTAATATGACAAAAAATGATAGAAATACATCCTTTATGGTCATTTCCCACCATAAATATCAGGTTAAGGTTGAGTTTCTCTTGGTGAATAACAAGGTGAAAATGTCATGATTAGCTTTCCCCGTTTTTTGGTAAGAGGATTCACTTTCCCTTTATGACAATGATTAATCTATAGAGATATATACAAGGGCCCACACTTGATCAGGCCTGTGAGGACTTAGGACTGCAATGAAAATAAGTCCTGCAGTGTACCATCACTTCTCTCTCTCCCATAACTTCTGTCCATCTGACCCTCTTTAATTTCTCATCTCTTATCTTCTTATCTCTTCTTTGTTTTCTAACAACAAGACATATATAGAGCCCCACTAATCGCTCAATGGGATTGGGGCTTTTCTCCCAGAATTACTTTCTCCTGTGATGATACTCATGAAGCTCTTCTAATATAGCAACATACTGTCAAGGATACCTTCGAATAGGTCAAATAATTAGGTCTGTCTTAAGGTCTGAAGATTTGAAAACATTGTGAACCCACTATGTTCCCCAATGTTCCATTCACTTTGTTGCATACATGTTTCTAGTTGGCCTCTTATGATGATGGTACAACCCTGGAACGTTCGTTGAGGACATATCCATATATAGATATAGTTAGAATGGAGAGGGAGTGACAAGGACATATGTATATATTTTGGGTAGTATGACAATGACAAGATTTAGGGTGGAACCTATTGAAATTTTCACTTTAATAGCAAAATCCTGCGATTAGGCATGTGTGCTGACAAGATATCTGAATGTAAGTTGGTAATCCCAGTTTCTTTGATGCCAAACTTTTGAAAAAGAATATCGTATAGGAGTAGTAGCACCATTCTTTAGTTCGTTACAAGGTATTTCGGTCAGCCTGTGGAATGAAATGTTTTGGTGTGGGCTATTTAAATGTTTTGGAAAAAGGCACAATATAAGAATTTTAAAAATTGAAGTGTGGAAAATTAGTGGAAAGCTAGACTAACATCACATGTTCATATTAACGTAGTATAACACTAATCAACTCCACAGTTGTTTCTCCTTTATTGTCAGATGGGTCATGAAACTAAATCTTTTTTTATCAACCCGTGAGTCTCAAATAGAGTCTAAAATAAATTATCATCTACAAAAAGCATAAAGTGATCATTCCTTAACTCATAATTGGAACAAGTTAACAACTAGTAGAATGCTTATGTATTTGGGACTTGGAAATTATGCCAGGGTCTTCCAACTTTGGGTGCTGCAACTTCTGCCTACTGGTTTTCATGCATCATGGTGTACACTCATGCTTACAATTCTGCTAGTTCTCCATTCACTCTGGTGCCTAGGCTTTTGATGAAAGCAAAAGATTCGCCTCGGATAACTCATACTGAAACACTCACGCATGGCTTTTGTGATAGTTTTATGGATCTAGTGTCCCAAATCACAAAGCACAGTTCTTATCAAGTTTGCAGCTCTTGGTCTTTTTTAAGTCACAAAAGTTTTGTAGTTCTTAACAGCTCATGGTAACAATTTTTATGCCCTTTTCTTTATTTGTTCGTTTTGCAGATAGTAATAAGTAGTTCAAATTTGGGGCATCTGGGGGTATTGGTATGAAATAATAGTTCAAAAGTGAATAAAGTGTTATAGGAATTTGATTGGAGTCTCTTTGTTTTTCCAGAAACCATCAAATGTTAAGGACCATAAATCTACTATATTTTCTCATGGCATTTTGGAGGATATATCACACAAGAAGAATACACGGGTAGTTTATATGTACGTGGACATTACTACCAAAGGGCTGTATAGAGACCCAACTCTTAACTCAAACGAGAAAGCTTAATAAATAATTATAAAATCACCTTTTTCACTTTGAAAAAGTACACACTTTTCTCCACACCTATAAACTACTTCAGACACTTTCCACAATTTACTACACAATCCTCACACTTCCTTTCTCCCTACCACTATTTTAACATGGCCAATAGTATTTTTTATACTCTAAATCTGTCTCTACACTCACCAGATAACCTTTTGGATTTTCAAGACAACACACTTAGACTTCCACAATAATCATGACACCCTTACATCTTTCAAGAAATGACGCATACACTTCCCAAATAAGAAAATTACAGACATAAAACATGGTGGGGATGCCTTGAAATCACATGACTGTAATGTTTGAGAGGGATAAATCGGATTCATGATGTAGATGAATTTTCATTTGACGTTAAAAGAAAGGAGTTCCTTGCTTGTATAAGCCCACTTACTAGGGTCACCTAATTGCATTTCTCATTGCTAGCTAACTTCTACACAAAATTTTATCACTGCTTCTCACTTGGCCATTATGGTCATTTGGCTGCAGGAGGTTACCCAAAACAATTTCAAAAAGAGAAGGGATCTCTAGAGTTTGAGATAGAAAGAGGAAGATTTGTTCCTAGTCCACGTGTTTCAGAACTGAGAAATAAATTACTCAAGTTCATGGACGATCACATATACCCATTGGAAAAGGAGTTCTACAAACTTGCTCAATCTAGCATGCGTTGGACTGTTCACCCAGAGGAGGAGAATTTGAAAGAACTGGCAAAGAGAGAAGGCTTATGGAACTTGTGGATACCTGTAAGTATTGTGATTTACGTGTAAGTATTGCATTATAAAATATTAGTCGAAATAATAGTTATATAGCCTGTGAAAGTAGATGCTCTGTACCAAGTAATACTGTTGAGAGATCTTCCCCCTTCTGAAAATTTGATGATGCGTGCTATCATTATTTCGTGCACAGCTCGATAGTGCTGCCAGAGCAAGAAAGCTACTTTTTGATGGCATGGACCATGTTTCTCCTATGAATGTGAATGACCACTTACTCGGTGCTGGTCTTTCAAACCTTGAATATGGATATTTGTGTGAGATTATGGGGCGTTCAGTTTGGGCTCCTCAGGTGTTTAACTGCGGTGCACCTGACACTGGAAATATGGAGGTAAGAAAAACAAAACTAATGGATACATGTCCTTAAATTTTCCACGATTTTATGTTGGTGTGTATGCTGCACACAGATTTCTTTCTATGATATAAATTTTATTCTCCTCGAGTGCATAACATAAGCTTGTTGTTTAGATTTATTAGTCTTTGCCTTGGTGCTAAAAAAACATTGGTATATGAATTGAAATGTCAGTGCTTTGTTCTTACCAGGGTGCATTAATGGTAATTGGTAAGTATACATAAGTTCACTTAATTAAACAATTATATAGGACAATGCTTGTTTGATTAACCTTGTGAGTTTCATTAGCTTGTGTCAGCTTTTAGGATGTCAAGCAAATTGCATATGCCACCAGAAGCCTTTATGAAAAGTGCATGTTTACTACTTAAAAACTATCAGGATGCATTGGTCTGTTAGACCAGTTAGTTGAAAAGCAATGCTGGAGTACGGAGAGAATTCGGAATGACATGCCAGACATTCCGAAATGAATCAATTAACTTACTATTTGTTTCCATATCACGTGCACACTCAAAACTACCCCTTACCAACTGTTTGATTGAGATAAGTGTGTTGAATGATTCATCACCTTTTCTTCTTCCTGTTCATTCATCCCATAGAAATGTATTGCACTCATTCGACAATGGTTCATTGGATCAATTATTATATTTACCTGAACCTTTACTATTTCATATGTGCACAAACCTTTCTGAATGATTTAATTTAGACAAATGAAGTGGCTATTTTTCTCCCAAGGACCTGTTAACTGTATCTTACCATTTATTACTTTTGTACCTGTTATTTTTCATATCCATCACCCTTATTTTATCAGTGAAATTTTATTCCAAGAGTAGCACACAAAGCCAACAATATACTGACAAAAATGCCATAAACCAGCCATAAAGCCGTAAACAAAAATAAGATTACATCAAGAGTCCAAGTATATAATCTCTATCAACCCCCTATTTAGCCTTAAGGTCAGATACTTGCCTACTTCATTAGCTCCCATCCAAGTATGATGGAACTCAACTTTCATAGATTTTCATAGAACCTTGATTTCATTCGGAATGAACTTATAGTTCCAAGGGTTTTCTCCCGTCTTTGTAACTTAAGTAATAACATTGACAAATCTCTCTTCACAATGAGCCGATCCAGAAGAGAACTACAGCATAGTAGTCCGCAAGAGAATGTTTGTAAATTGTGATTCCTGTGAAGCTTTAATATTCAATAACTCATGCTTTGGTTCTGATTCAGGAGAGTGAGACTGATGTAGTTAATAGCTTCTTTCATTTATGATAGGTGTTGTTGCGCTATGGAACTAAGGAGCAGCAAAAAGAGTGGCTTATTCCTTTACTTGAGGGAAATATTCGGTCTGGATTTGCAATGACAGAACCACAAGTCGCATCATCTGATGCAACCAATATTGAATGTTCAATTACAAGGTAGGTGTATCGTGTATGCAGCAAGTTTGTGCACATCTGGTCACAATAACACAATACTTCTGGGCCAATGCACAATGAAGCTTGGTCTCCATGTCCTTGGAGATGCATATGCACACTAATCCGTACATAGGATTTTATTCTCCTGTGCATGGTGTGCATTCGCACCATGAATCAGGAGCATTCTAGAGGTGGGCCCCTACCCATGTTCCGTGTAATGCCTGAACTTGATGCGCGGTGCGCAGGAGAAAATTATCCTCCATACATAAGCACTGATGCGGGCTTTGGATTTCATTGTGTGAAAACAATGAATTTTATCATTGTTTTCGTTTTGTTTTATATATATATATATATATATATATATAAAGTTCTAATAGCAATATCTTTCTTTTATGTACTTAAAATATCTGGTCTTTACTCTTCATTGTGTTCCAGAACTTTTTTCTTTTAATGGTAAATGATTACTTTTATAAAAGAAATATTGATGATGCAATTTGCACAACAGGCCATTGAGATAAACTATTTAATTATATCTTAGTTAAACTCGTCAAGATAAACTTAATGAAGGAATTAAGTATTCATACCCATTTAGGATCTCCACACTACGAGAGATTCTCCATGCTTATTTTACTGGAAAACACTAATTATTTCCATAAAGGATCTCGTGCATTCCATCAAACTAAAGGAGCGCAGACCACAGAGATTCTATGTAAACACTAAGTTATCCAAGTAGCATCAACTAGAAATCAGTTCCTGAATGTCATGATGGATTCTGCCATTTAGGTCTCTTTGGACTAAGAAAAATTCTATTATTTTCAATCGGGCTGTAATCATGGTTTCTCTTTGAATAGATTAAAAACTCAAGCCGAGTTTGAGTCGACAACACAGACTCGGCTGAGTCCCCTCTTTTCCTGTTTTTTTTTTCTCCCTTCATGCCGACTAGGGGGAGGGGGGTGTGGAACTGTTTTGTGAATGCCTGAGTACCATTTAAAGTGGTTGTTTAGCTATATTTAAAAACCCCTTCCCCTGGATCACTTCCTTACCTCTATATTTTAACCTCCTTCCACTTCCTAATCTCTATATTCAAAAGTTAAGACTCCATTTTTTTTAAAGGTTAAGACTCCATTCTAGTTTCTGACCTCTATTTTTAAAAACCTCTTCACTTCCAGACCTTTATATTTAAACCCCCTTCGACTTTCCAATCTCTGTATTTAAAAGTCCAAACCCACTTCACTTGTATAAGTAGAAAACCCTATCATCTCCCGGCCTGTATATTTAAAACTCCTTTCACTTCCCAACCACTATGTTTAAGTCCCCCTTCACTTTCCAACATCTTCAACTCCCAAGTCCAACTCAACTTCATTTAGCCAAATTCCAACTCCTTCAACCCCTTCCACTGTCCAACCTCTTCCACTTCCCAGGGACACAAATTTCTAATTTTATTTTAGGACTTTTTTAAAGATTTTTTTTTTCAGATTGTTTAGTGGGGAAATGGGCTCAAATCTAGAGTTGACCCGACTCAAGGTTGGGTCCTGAGTCTATTTTTAACCTTGTTTCATGTAGGAAATGCACATCATCCAGCCTTGAACTTTAATAGTCTCTATGAACAGGCAGCTTTGGTGAACATAGAGGTGTCTTTGACCTTGATACTACATCTAGGATGTGCATTTCAAGAGGAACTATGCCTTCAAACTTAGTTCACACTATAGATGACTCATTAGGCAGTTTGGATTTAAAAACTTTCTCGTGAGCAGTTTCAAGATGACGGATTTGGTCACCTTAGTTTTTGGGCTTCAGAATTATGCCATGCAGAGTCCTCTTTGTTGACCAGCACACAAGTACATAGAAGTTCGATCACTCCTTATCTCACATTCACACAAGTCACAAACACTTGTTAGATTTATGTTTCAAGTTTTTTTTAAAAAATGAAAAATGCCCAGTGACAGACCTACTTAAATGAAGCTAGTTCGGAGCTTGATCTGGTTCACTATTCAAGAACAGGCATTGCTCATGCAGTTCAAATTGTTATTTCATCTCAGACCCTGAAGGCCTCACTTAACAGCTAGGGCTCACATCATTTATATCTTTGTGGTACACTTGGGCAGGCTTATTCATGCTTATCTCTTCAACTCGTTGCCTATTTCAATGCTGCCTAGGTTGGTCACTCATCACGAGGCTTCCACTACAGACTAGTGTATGTTTTTGGGCTCATTTGTATCCTCACTCCTCTGCCTCTAGTGACAGTATCTTTAGGAATTTGGCATCACTGCAGATGTTGCCACACCTTGTATGCTGATAAAACAAATTCTCCCTTCTTCCACAAACGCACTTGACTGCTCTTCATTGACAGCACTCTGCTGGGGACATCAGTCTTTCTCATCTATATCTCAGCATCGATTAGTTGTTTTTCTAAAGACACAACAAATCTCCTCACGATTATCTATTCCACTAATTGATGGTGTGGACTTCTCACATCAGTTTGAAGGGCAGTGTAGAGATTCATGAGACTGGAAGAAAGATTCTGCAAACCACCATATCATGAATATAAATAGTTGTTCACTTTAATTTTTTGTGTACCATAATAGGTTTTTCTTTTTTTGTCTAGGATATAATTGCAATTTTTAAATTTAGCATATGATTATATCCCTAATCAAGGGATTATAATTAGCTTAATCCTCTTCTCATAATGTGGGAAGACTATTTTTAAAATAATATGGTAGCAAATTTTCGCAATACTCTTCCTTCCAAATCAACTTTCTTATAAGTTTAGGAGGGGATGGGATTTGGAGAATCACACGACCGCCCGCCCCCCCCCAAACCCTCTTTTTTTTTTTTTTTAATTTAATTCCTGCGAACAAACTCCCCCTAAATCTATTACTGGGACTAGGGAACAATCACCGGGCTGATTCAACTGATCCAGGATGGTGGACAAAAAAATTGTCTAGAGGTAGCTCTGTGCCACTGCATGATATTTTATTCGAGTCATAAGGGCTCAATTTATCCAGAACTAGGCCACCTTTGGTATCTCTACTCTTATTCCAACAAAGCCCATCCAAAACAGAGCCATAGAGGAGGAAAAAAAAAAGAGCAAAGGAATGGAGCCTTTCATTTTAAGTGGATTTACCTCTACCTCTCTAAAGTATGGAGAAGGTAGAATCGTGTGCCAAACGCTTTTATTGTGCAAACCTCTATCCACTTTACACATTGGACAAATAAGAGGTTGGAAATAGAGATGCCAAACATGGGCCTAGTCTTTAGTTGTCTAACTTTGCTGCCATCAAATGTGCAAGATGCTTTTATTGTGCAAAGAAGGCATAATTGGCCATAACATAATGGTTCAAATTTCTTCATTGGCTCAACTAGTAATTAGCTAGAGTCCCACACACTACTTGTTAACCAATGTACTTGATGGAGTTTGTCCTTAATGAGTTAGATATTAGAATTTTAATGTACCCAGGCAATACATTAAGATAAAATTGCATTTTTTATTTCATTTTCTGACTTGACTTGGATACTTGATACAGACAAGGGGATTCATATATTATCAATGGCAACAAGTGGTGGACTAGTGGAGCAATGGATCCCAGGTGCCAACTTTTAATAGTCATGGTACGTTTTACATGTCTGGAAATTTGTGGCATTTAATTTTTCAGGACTCCAGAACGATGTGTGTGTGTTGGAGAATATTCATGGGCATCTATCCCTCAGCATAATATGGTGAGGGACAACATAGTGGGGGCTGATTTTATGATCCATCCAAACCATCCACACACATGGAGGCCCCTGAATTACAAAGAATCAGTTGAGTTTTCACTAATCCAAATGAATTGGACCATTGGATTGAGGGTCAAATTTTTTCTTTAATATAAAGCCATGGATGAAGGGGTTGCAGACTTGGGATTGACACCAAACTTGATATATGGGCCCATCCAAGGTGACTCTTTCCATCCCCCCAAATCCCATGATCAGTGGGGCTCTAGGTGGGCCCTATCAAGTTTGTCCCTCATCATATGGTGAGGGTGGATGCACATGAAGATCTCCCTATATATACATATATGTATGTATATATAGGGAGATCTGTATATGTATATATAAGGAGATCTTCATGTGCATCCATCCTCACCATGTTATGGTGAGGGACAACATAGTAGGGTTGACTTTATAACACATCCGAACCATCCACACACTTGGAACCCCCTTAAGTACACTAGAAGTCTAGAACCATTGAATTTTCACCTATCCAAATGGATTGGACCGTTGGATTGAGAGTCGAATTTTTTTCCTTTAATATAAAGACATTAAATTTGTGGGCCTCGGATGAAGGGGTTAGAGGCATGGGATTGACCCCAAATTTGATATATGGTCTCATCCAAGTTGTCTCTTCCCATCCCCCACAAGTCCCATGATCAGTGGGACCCTAGGTTGGTCCCATTAAGTTTGTTATGGTGAGGGAAGGATGCACAGGAATATCCCCTGTGTGTGTAGGGAGATGCTCCTATGAGAGCATCTCTCACCTTATTATGAGAGATAAGGTGGAGCCCTTACATCCATATCCAATGCCAACAACTTAAATGTGAGGGCCCCACCTTATCTCTCATAGATAAGGTGAGAGATGCTCTCATAGGAGCATCTCCCATATAAATATATATATGGGGAGTGCTACACAGTGCTCGGACATTTTTTAGGAGAAAACACCCCTCCTAATTGAGCTCACTGGGATGCATGATGATCATGGAAGTCCATTAGCTGGAAAGATCCATATGAGGCCTACATATATGCAAAATCTTGAGTCCATAAAATCATCCTAACCTTTTGATCCATGGCCCTAAGATTTAATGGTTTAGAGGCATCATTTTATCATGATTTTAATCCAACAGTGAGGAAAAGTTGGATGAGTGTCAAACTAAAAAAAAGTTCTATGCAGGGCAAAACAGATTTCAATGCTGCTAAGCATAAACAACAATCCATGATTTTAGTAGATATCAGAACTCCTGGTGTTTGTATAAAGAGGCCACTGATGGTTTTCGGCTTTGATGATGCACCTCATGGCCATGCAGAAGTATCATTTGAAAATGTGCGTGTGCCAATAGCTAATCTTCTGCTGGGAGAGGGTCGTGGGTTTGAAATCGCACAGGTAAACGATTGTTTACTATCTTTGACAGGCTACTAGATGTCGCTCCATTTCCTTACTCTTTAATGTAATGTAATGCAGGGTAGGCTAGGCCCTGGACGATTGCACCATTGCATGAGATTGATAGGTGCTGCAGAACGTGGGATGCAGTTGATGGTGCAAAGAGCTCTTACAAGGAAAGTTTTTGGCAAGTTGATTGCAGAGCAAGGTTCATTTTTGTCAAATCTTGCTAAGGTATCTGTGACATGATATTCTCTCTTTTTCTAATATAGAATTTAGGTGATGGATAGGCAGCCTTCAATTATAGGATTACCAATTACCATGATTACCTAAAGACTTGAATATTTTCTTCTAGTCATGTGTGTTGATTTATAGACTAACACATAATGTAGTTATCACGCATAGTACTTTACTTTCCTCTTGTTCTTCTTCTTGGATGTAACAAATTGTATCTACTAACATGAATGTGCAAGTGTATGGTGTGTAAACACCACCGACACATCAAGTGATAAAAGCCAACACAAATTTCAATTTCTATAGAGTTCCAACCACAGTTGCTTTTAATTTGGCATCGATTTCTTCATACTCCAATTAAGCGTCTGATATTCAATGTAATATGACGACCCCGACATGGGTTGTGATTCCTTAAATGTCTCCTGGATTGGAAGCTTGCTACTCTTGGTTTTGGCCCTGCTGAGATGCAAGTCAAAAAGAAACACAGCAACATCCACAGGAATAGTATGATTTTTACTGCAATGAACTGTAGAACAAAGTACAATGATTTTACCGCTATAAGATCTCTATGCTAGCAAAAACCAAAACAAACCGCACTAGACTAACAAAAACAAAGGAACAGTAGAAGAAGGGCTTCTGTTAATTTGTTACTTGGCTTATGCATCCACTTTCTTAGTTGCTTTCCTGTTCTTGACAAAGCTTCACCTCCAATGAAGAGCTCTAAAAATATGATCTTGATATATGCATATATTGGAATTTTATATTTATGTTGCGTGCATTACTTCAATCCTAGAGTTAGAGCACCGAAGCAATGGCCTGCATGGTCCCACATGTATGGTTTTTTTTTTGTTTTTGTTTTTGAGATTCCAGGAACTGTGCAGGTCCTGATACATTTGACATGCTATAGAATGTGAGCATGATTAACTTTCTTTTACTTTATGTAACGTAATATAAAAGAAAAGGGTGGCGGGTATTGTTATTTTGCAGAGTCGGGTGGAATTAGAGATGACTAGACTTCTAGTTCTGGAAGCAGCAGACCAGCTTGATCGGCTTGGAAACAAGAAAGCCCGGGGAACCATTGCAATGGCCAAGGTGAATTGTTGATTGAATGCATATTCGAAAGAATGGAAACTTGTGTGCTCATGGAACTTTTAATTCTATGAATGGCATGTTTAAGGCTTTATTGTTGCATAACATGGGCAGGTTGCTGCTCCCAATATGGCACTCAAGGTGCTTGACATGGCAATTCAAGTTCATGGTGCTGCTGGTGTATCTTCAGATACTGTTCTCTCACACCTCTGGGCTACTTCCCGGACCCTCAGAATTGCCGATGGGCCAGATGAAGTTCATCTGGGAACCATTGCGAAGTTGGAAGTGCGAAGAGCAATGCTGTAGATTATCAGATTGTAGATCTCCATTAAATGCTGCTTGCGGCATTAAATGGAAAAGAATATAAACAGGGACATAATCTGAATAAAGTATCATCAACTTTAACAACCAGGAGCCTCACGTATCAAATAAAACTTGACAAAAATAGGCAAGAAGCTCTTCTTTCCTTTTAACTAAATGTATCATTTTTACTATACAATGGATATGTATCAATTTTCTGCAATAGTGTAGATTCTTGTAGAAATTGATGTAACAAATATGTGGTTGTCTTCATAATCAGTTTCAATAGAAGCTTATTCAGCTGAACAATTTGGGTCTTGTTCTATGAATGCTTCGATCATCGGTCTACAGGCTCTACAATCTTTTGTATGCACTGTGCACGCACATCTATAGACACTTTCTAAAGTGAAAGGGCTGACCCCAAACAAGACTTCCAGCTCTGGCTGGACGGGTAGATTTCTTTTATTTTCCTTTCTTTTGGGCAAGCCTGTGATGGAGAGATTCACTGGATGTTTCTCGGACAATGGCTCATTCCTCACCCCACGCTGATTTGGACAGTTGGATTACTAGTTTGGAGTGATATGTTAATTTTGTAAGGTGAACGGACCGTTCCCTGGGCATTATGTGATATTAAAGTGCCCAGCACCACTCAACTGCGAGTGTGTTGGCTGACAGTGGTTTTATTTTGCCTGGCTTTATTTGAGGCCACTCGACTGTGAGTGGTAGGCTGGGCTGAAGCTTGTACGAATGTATTCCATTCTTTTTTAATGACCCAGGGTATCCCTGGCCCGCATTGCCTTTCGACCTTTGGCCATTTCATAATAGGTAGACAGGTGAGGTCCAGCTCTATTTACCAGATACTTGTGGTGTGTCCAAAGGCAAAATGTCCCGCTGCTAGGATCAACTCGCGGAGCATTTAATCATCCATGGGCACCAACCTTTCGGGTTTGTTACTGGACCAAAAGACGAGGGCCCGGCGCGATGAACATTTAGTGATCCCTACCTACATCGATCCATGCATTCCAGAGAGAGGTTCAAGCCAAATATCACCTGAGGCATTTCCTAAAAACATATGTAATTGACAGTATCACATTCAAGGGTCTTGTATAGGGCACCGCCTGTCAAAAATTCCAACTGCTCACTCGTAAAATAGGGTGGTGGCCCAGACAACAATATGATGGAATTGATATTCACTACAGCAATCTTCATTGATTGATCCAACAACAGTGTGTGATGTCTACAGCATTTGTTATGAAACAAGGCTAACTATACCTATGTCAAGATAGGATTTATTTGCTTCAAATTCCCAAATAATTGGAGAACATGTGAGGGTATGTAGCCAAGCCAAACAGTCCTTTACCAATGTGTCACCCCACCCCCTTATAATTGCATTTGCACATGAATCCTCTCTCTTTCCATGTGCAGAGGACTCCAATGTGAGCCATTGAACTGACATTGAGGTTGATAGGTTGAAAAGTGGCATCGACTGCAGGGCATCTAGATGAATTAATTCACATCAAAAGAAGCATGCAGCTTGACATGAGACTCAAAAAATCAGATGCAGCCTTAATTCCATCATTGCTTTGTAGATGTCAAACATGAGCTGTATTGATTTTTTTTTTTTTTTTTTTTTTTTTTTTTTTCAGAAATCGATCTGTAATCAATATCCATCCTATCCTATCTGTAATATGTATGAGTATTGATTGGCTGATACACATGCTGTTTTATCTATACTGGCGGTATTGTATACAAGCAAAAGACAAGGAAAACTGAAGTGATGTTACAGTTATATGCTGGCGCATTGGCCGATACAGTTTTTTTGACTTGTATCAAACAAACCACTGTAGCACTGGTTCTACATACATATTAGCTGATCATTATAACCATGTCAATCGACTCACTTACCAATAAAAAGGCCCCAACTAAAAATCTTGTACATAACCTTTCTTTTGTCGACTGATTGTTCATAGTTTGAATCACACTCATCATCAAAGCCTTATACCAAATATATTATGCCATTGTTCCTTTAGATTGGGAAATGAGAACCCACAAAAATCATGATATCAACCATTCAACTTCTGGCCACTTAATTGGTTTTCAACAGAACAAAAGTTCTTCAAAAAAAAAAAAAAAAAAAGACAACAGTCCATCCAGGGGGTCCCAATTAGTGGGACAGACATCCTTATAGTTTCCATGCCTGTAATGCCCTTGCCATCAAGAAATCAGCTTCCTTCTTGTTTCCATGCTTAGATTCAGCTTCAACGGCAGCAAGCCAAAGTTCTGGGTTGCGAGGATTCTTCTTCCTGGCCATGATAAGGATGGCACGAGCTCTGTTCAGCCCATTCATCCTCTCCTCTAATTCCCCGAGCGAGAGCCACAGTGTAATGCAACTCGGGCATTGCTTCAGGCCTGAACCATATGCTTCCTTGGCTTGTTTTAGATCACCAAGCCTCTCCTCTAGGTGTCCAAGCATCAGCCAAAGCTTGGAGATGGAAGGGAATCGCGCCAACCCATCCTCGAGCAATGCCCTCTCTTCAGCACTGTTCCCCAATTCTCTCTCAAGCATGGCTGATTCCAGCCACACTCTCTCTGTGGCTCCTCCATCTCGGGCCTTGGCAAGAAGAATCCTTGCTCTCTCATGCTCTTGGTTCTCGAATTCAAGCTTGGATGCAGCCAGCCAAATCTCCTCAGAATTGGGAATTGAGGCATGTGCCTCTTGCAATATAGCTCGAGCGGCGGTTACATCTCCAAGGAGAGATTTCTCTTTGGCACCCATCATCCACAGCACCTCAGCCTGTGGCATGTAAATGACAGCCTTGGTAAGAAGAGCATCAAGAGATTCGCGGGTTCCATGATTCTTTTCGAGCTGTGCTGCCTTGAGCCATACATTCTCATTGGTCTTGGTAGGGAAGACAGAAAGAGCATAGGGCTTTCAGCCCCAAAGAGCCGGAGGACAGCGGCTTGGCCTATTTATTAGTACTTTTCATACAATGAATAATCTATCATGAATGCATGCAATATATATAATGTTTATATTCATATTAAGCCTTTTTTATCACCAAAGTTGTATGCTTAGGGTTAGGTCTCACCACAGTGACCCTAACAATTAAATACTTAAATTTGGCCCTAAAAGTACCATCATGATGTTTACATTACATATTGTTCAAGAGGGTATGAAGCTTTTAGTCGTCCACATGCGGATTATACTCATACGATTGAACAATAATTAAGGAATGTTTGTTCCTAATTAAGATTAACATCACTCATTTACATCACCTTGAATATGACGACCTTAGATGGTATAATGTGTAGAAATTATGGTGACTACTCACAGGAGCACCTAAAATTTTGTCGTATATATTCATATATTATGCGTGTGTTGTCTTATTTTTATTAAAAAAGCCTTATTGTTGTATCTCTATTGCAGTTCTTGCAACCACTAATCTCACTTCGCATGCTACCTCTGTCACTAAGCTCAATGGAACCAACTTCTCAGAATGGAAAGAGCAAGTTGAGTTCACATTTGGGGTACTTGAACTGGATATCGCTCTTCGTAAAGATAAGCCAGCTTCACTCACTGATAAAAGTACCCCTGATGAAACAACCTTCTTTAATGCCTGGGAAAGGTCTGACAGACTAAGCACTATGTTTTTGCGAATGACTATTGCCACAAACATAAAAACATCCCTTCCTACACTTGAGAATGCTAAGGACTATATGAAGGCCATTGAAGCTAGGTTTAAGACTGCAGACAAATCCCTTGCTAGGAAACTAATGACAGATCTTATAACCATGAAGTTTGATGGCACCAGATCAATGCATGAACATGTCATTGAGATGACCAACCTTGTAGCTAAACTAAAGAATTTGGGATTATCAGTGGAGGAGGCGTTTCTCGTCCAATTATCCTAAACAGTTTACCTCCTTAGTACGGGCCTTTTCAAATTCACTACAACACTATTACGGACAAGTGGACAATGAATAAATTGGCTAACAAACTGGTTCAAGAGGAGGCCAGGCTGAACCAACAAGGAATTAAAGTAGCTCATCTCGTTCAAGGAGTTGGACACAAAGCTGGGAAAAAGCATAATTCAGGCCAGAAAAGGGCACCACCCAGATCTAATGAGGCTGGTCAGAACCCCAAGAAGAAAAAGAAGGAACACTTATGCAAATTTTGCAAGAAACCTGGACATTTTCAGGCAGACTGCATTAAACGTAAAGAATGGTTCGAAAAGAAAGGTAACCCTATGGGTTTCGTAAGTTATTTCGAATCAAATCTTACTTATGTTTCTTCTGATGCTTGGTGGATTGACACTGGTGCTAATGTTCACGTTTCCAATTCAATGCAGGGATTCCTTACGATCCAAACCATAAACCCAAGTGAGAACTTACTTTTCATGGGAAACAAAGACAAAGCTCCAGTTGAAGCTATTGGAACTTTTCGTCTTATTTTAGATAGCGGTTATCAGTTAGACTTATGTCAAACTCTTTATGTTCCGTCTCTTTCCCGTAATTTGGTTTCTGTAAGCGCACTTGATAAAGTTGGTTACTCATTTGAAGTAGGAAATGGTAATTTCAGTTTATTTAAAAATTCTAGTCGTATTGGTTCTGGAATTTTGATTGATGGGCTATAAAGGTTCATCTTGATAGTCAACTTGCTGAAACCCAACTTACCCTGCATTCTAAGGAAACAAAACGAAAGTCATCCAAACTCGACTCTTATTTCTTGTGGCATAAAAGACTGGGTCACATATCCAGTGAAAGAATCAAAAGATTAGTAAAAGATGGTGTCCTTCTGGATCTAGATTTTACTAATATTAATGTATGTGTGGATTGTATTAAAGGCAAAACAACAAAACACACAAAGAAAGGAGCCACAAGAAGTACTGAGCTTCTTGAAATAATACATACAGACATTTGCGGACCCTTTGATGTTCCAACCTTTGGAGGAGAAAAGTATTTCATTACCTTTATCGATGATTACTCACGTTACTGTTATTTATACTTGTTGCATGACAAATCTCAGTCTGTGAATGCTGTACAAGTGTTCATTACTGAAGTCGAAAGGCAATTAGATAGAAAAGTGAAAATCATAAGGTCAGATAGAGGTGGTGAGTTTTATGGAAGGTATGACGAAACAGGACAACATCCTGGACCTTTTGCAAAACTTCTCCAAAAACTTGGAATTGTTGCCCAATACACAACGCCTGGTTCTCCATGGCAGAATGGTGTAGCTGAAAGGCGAAATTGTACATACATGGAAATGGTTAGATCAATGATGAGTCATGCTAACTTACCTATATCCTTGTGGATGGATGCTCTACACACAGCTGTTTATATCTTGAACAGAGTTCCTAGTAAGGCAGTTCCAAAGACACCTTTTGACTGTGGAAAGGATGGAAACCTAGTTTACGACATCTCCAAATTTGGGGTTGCCCAGCTGAGGCTAGAGTCTACAATCCACATGAAAAGAAATTGGACCTTAAAACAATCAGTGGTTACTTTATAGGTTACCCAGAAAAGTCCAAAGGATTTAGGTTTTACTGCCCTAACCATAATACAAGAATTGTTGAAACCGGTAACGCTAGATTCTTTGAGAATGGCGAGATCAGTGGGAGTAATAAACCTCAAGATGTGATCATTCAGGAAATCAGGGTACATATCCCTTTACCCTCTATTCCGAAAGATGTTGGCAATCCTCCCGTTGTTGAACCATTTAACAATGAGGAAAATCCAATAAATGATCAACAACTCCATAATGAGATTGTCGCCAATGAACATATGGATAATGCACCAGAGGAACCGGCATTAAGAAGGTCTCAAAGACAAAGGAGATCAGCTATTTCCGATGATTACATGCTTTACCAAGTAGAATCTGGAGAAGGGACAATTAATGACCCGGTTTCTTATTCATAAGCCATTAAGGATGTTAATTCTAGTAAATGGATTGATGCCATGAAGGATGAATTGAAATCTATGAATGAAAATCAAGTCTGGGAACTTGTTCAATTGCCTCTAGGACACAAATCAGTTGGCTGTAAATGGGTCTTCAAGACCAAACGCGACTGCAAAGGCAATATTGAACGCCATAAAGCCAGACTTGTTGCCAAATGTTTTAATCAGAAAGAAGGTATTGACTATACTGAGACTTTTTCCTGTGTCAAGGAATGATTCTCTTAGAATTATCATGGCATTAGTAGCTCACTATGACCTCGAGTTACATCAAATGGATGTGAAAACTGCCTTTCTTAATGGAGACTTGGAAGAAGAAGTCTACATGCGTCAACCTGAAGGCTTCATCATTGAAGATCAGGAAGACATGGTTTGCAAACTTAAGAAATCAATATATGGACTGAAACAAGTTTCGAGGCAATGGTACCTAAAGTTTCATGAAATCATTACTAACTTCGATTTCATAGAAAACATCGTTGACCCTTGCATATACCTCAAGATCAGTGGGAGTAAGTTCATATTTCTGGTTCTGTACGTTGATGACATATTACTGGCCAGCAGCGACCTTGGTTTATTACATCAAATAAAGGACTATCTCTCTAAGCATTTTGAAATAAAAGATATGGTTGAGGCTTCCTATGTGATAGGAATAGAAATATTCCGTGACAGGTCACTTGGTATTTTGGGATTGTCTCAGAAAGCATATATTGACAAAGTTCTAGAGAGGTTTGGCATGATGACCTATTCCTCTAGTCCTGTTCCACTGTATAAAGGAGACAAGCTTGATCTTTCGCAGTGTCCACAGAACGAATTGGAACTTAAAGAAATGGCAAAATATTCGTATGCTTCTCTTGTCGGAAGTTTGATGTATGCACAGGTCTGTACAAGACCTGACATTAGTCATGCTGTTGGCATGCTCGGTAGATTTCAGAGTAAACCAGGAATCGCTCATTGGAAAGCTGCAAAGAAAGTACTGAGATACCTCAAGGGAACAAGGAATTACATGCTCACATACAGAAAATCAAGTCACCTACAGGTGACTGGTTATTCAGATTCAGATTTTACTGGATGTCCTGACACCAGACTTTGCACTCTTGGCTATGTGTATCTCTTATGTGGAGGTGTAATATCATGGAAAAGCCAGAAATCCGAGTTGCTTTACTCATCCACCATGATGGCTGAGTATGTAGCATGTTACGAGGCTGCAATTCAGGGAACATGGTTGCATAATTTTATCTCTCAGTTTGGAGCTTTGAATTTCATCTCTAAGCCATTAACCCTTCTTCTCTAAGCATGACAGGATATCTAAGGGATCCAAACACATGGACCTTAAATATCTCTCACTGAAACAAGATGTTAGATTACAGAAATTTGTCATTGAGTCTATACGTACAGATTTCATGGTCGCAGACATATTCACGAAAGGACTACCTCCAAAGACCTTTCAAGGACATACTGAAAGCATGGGTCTTGAAGATAGTTCTTAATTATCATTTTCTGCCTTTTATTTCTGTACTTATATTTGACATTTATTGAGCTCTTAATGTAACTCTACATCTGCTATTTCTGTTTTTCCATTGTGTACATTTTACGTGTGGATGAATGATAAACAGAAACAGTCTTTCAACATAAACATGATGAGACCATTACGTATATCTCCTATTACGGTCTAGTTATGCAGGTTGTCACTGCTGTAGTACATAGAAGTAAGCATGTTGCAAAATAATGTGTGCACGCCATGACTCCCATTGACCACCGAATTAGCCAAGACACTTATGATAATCGACTAAAGAAATGTTTAGCATATAATGTGCGCCTTATGATTCCTAATATGAAAAACACTAAAGGATCTTCCTATCGACCAAGTGGGAGACTGTAAGGAAATTATCTTTAAGTCCATTGCTTGGACCACAAGTCCTTTCCTTTCCCGAATTGTGGTCATTATAGGAAATCTGTTTTCTTAGGATACATGCTATTCCTTACACAAAAATGTTTCTTAATGAGATGTATTCCATAACAAACTCTACCTTAATGGATGGTTGAGATTAAGTCTATGGAAACCCTGATTGGAAATTCGGTCATCTTTTCACTTATAAAACAAAGCCTTTCGTCCATACAAAGGCATTCACGAAAATCAACACATTAAGGTTTTATAGGTAAGGAAAGAGAAACCGAAACCATTCACATAGTCTCTTTCTCGACGGATCACAGCATCAATCAGCAACAGCAACAGACTGCAGGATCAGAAAGCTCTACGCATCAGGATGTCTGGAGGTACTCTTTAATTTATTTAAGATTAAATCCTACACGTGATTATCATGCTGTTCACGATCTTAAGGTTCATGTTAATAATAGTATAACATGGAAGCTCTTTCCTTGCACTCCTTAGCATCGGCTACCCATGTCATCTGATCTTCTACGTCCACACCAAAGCAAACAGCATTCCGAATTATGGCCTGGCAAGTTACAACAGACCCAGCCTGCTCTGCAGCCTCAGCTTCCATCAGCCAACCCTCTCTATCAAAAACCCCTTGTAAAGCATGAATTCCCCTCTCTATGATCTCCCCAACCTTGGCAGTGTTTCCATTCGCCTCTTCCAGCTTTGCCGTAGTTATCCAAATTGCAGGCTCCTTGGACAGCTTCATCCTCGCCCTCTTCAAAACCTTCTTTGCCCCCTCATACGTCTCCAGCCTCGCAAGCACAAGCCACAGCTCAATGTGCAAAGGGCAGCACTCCACCGCCCGCGAGAGCAAGACCCTCGCATCATCCTCATTCGCCAGCTCCACCACCGCCTTCCACAACCTCACTGAATCCGGTAAATGCTCCAGCCCCTTGCGTAAAACCTGACTCTTCTTCTTCACATCATAATCCCGCTCCAATTCTGCAGCCTGCATCCAGAGCTTCACCGAATTGGGAATAGCCTTCACCCCCATTGCAACAACCGCCCTCGCCTCTTCCTTATTCGAATTTGCCAGCCTACACGCCTCCAACCACACATCCTCGCTCTTGGGACACTCTTTGCAGCCTTTCTGAATCAATTGCCGCGCTGTAGGCGTATCCCCAGCGGCCTCCTCCAGCCTTGCCGCCCCAATCCAACCCGGTGGGTGCTTTGGGTTTGTCTTGGTAATCGATTTAAACAATAGCCTAGCCTTCTTAGTATCCATATTCTCTGAAAAACTGGTGATTCTCATGCTGTTAAGGTCAGTTACATACCTTTCGGGATCGACCACTATTAACCCCATGACCGAATCAGATATCCGATCTAGCTTCAGAGACAACATGGTTCCTCGCCCTTCTCCAACTGCAGTCAAATTGGTGGTGCTGCTATTTGGGTCCAAAGAGGAAACTTGTTCTTGTTCCTTGATAGCCTTCTCCAAGAGGGTGTCTGGAACAGGCACAAAGCTCTCAAACCTCTTCTTCGTCTTCTTGTATCTCTTTGAGTAATCACAGATTTCGGGAATACCATCCCATTCCTTAGCAGATATAGTAGACAACTTCCTCTTCAAACCTGCAAACTGCTCGGTGATGTTTGGATTCAACGCTCGATTCTTCTGAATCTCCTGCTTCATTCTCACCTCTATCCTGTCCTTTCGCCGAGATGCAATCCTCCTGTCAATCCACTCCCAGACAGCGTCCGCCTCCTCCTCGTCCTCAGCTGAGGCAAAGAGGCCCAAGTTCTCGTCCAGCTTATCTTCGCAATCTTCATCTTCTTCTGTATAGGGTCTAACGCCGATGGTAGTGGAGGAGCGGGCGGGTCCAATATCAGAACGAGTGGTGGATTCAGTGGCGCCCCGGCCCACACCAGCTACATAGCTGGAAGGGGGTTTGGTATTGAGGGACTTCATCATGTTAGAAACAATAGAAAACAGAGATAGTGAAAAAAGAGTTGCAAGCTTTTTTTTTTTTTTTATAGACATGGGTGGTCCTGTTTTATTAAGTTTATCTTGGATTCAATTTTAGTAAGTCCAAATCAATAGGACTCTTGTTGGCTAATTTGAGGGAATTAAGGAAAATTACTTTTATTTGATTTCTTTGATGGCAAGAAATCTCTCTAAGGCTTTTCTATATATATAGTTTTCCGGTCTTCTCTCTTAATCCACGAGATCTGAAAAGTAACAACTAACTTCACGCATATTGGAGTAGGCGATAAGGGAGATAGGAGAAAACCTTATTTAAGAAAAGAGTTCCGCTCATTATCAAGATCATGGCACAAAGTACGCTTTTATATTATTTGAGATTATATATTGTTTAATGCATAAATCTAGATCCATAGGTTTGATTTATATTGCAAACCATATCAGATGTTAAATTTTTCACTACGAGTTAAGATAATATCCTGTTCCAAGTAGACTTCCTAATTTTTACAAAATCTTAATGGTAATAGCCTATTCCAACTACAATTCCTAATTTTTACAAAATCTTAATGGTAATATCCTGTTCCAAGTAGACTTCCTAATTTTTACAAAATCTTAATGGTAATAGCCTATTCCAACTACAATTCCTAAGTTTTACAAAATCTTAATGGTAATATCATGTTCCAACTACACTTCCTAATTTTTACAAAATCTTAATGGTAATATCCTGTTCCAAGTAGACTTCCTAATTTTTACAAAATCTTAATGGTAATATCCTATTCCAACTACACTTCCTAATTTTATTATAACAAAACTAGTGTGTGCTATGGACCGAACTAAAATAAAGAGTTTTTTACATATACCCTCCTTAGGTTTGTACGATTTGTAAATAGACCGTATTTGTAAATAGACCCCTGCCTTTTCTTTTTAATAACTTTCATATCCCCAAAATCAATATCCTAACAAGAATGGGCAGCCATGTGAGATTTGTGTTGGATTTTTATATAAGTAACAGCTTTGTCCATACATCCATTACATAAAAATGAGTATATTATTATTAAAAAATACCATTATTTTATCTCAAATCCCAATGATTTCTCTCAATAACTCTCTCATGCACATGACCATGGGTGGACCCAGGTATAATGGCTTGGGGACTAAAGCAACCACCCATATATGATAAAAGGTTAAAATCTCAACCAAAATTTTGTAAAAATTCATATTTTTCTTTTTGCATTTTCCCCTTCCCCCAAGATTTCTTTTACATAGAGACAAACGCCACCCCCTGCTGTCGGACATGATTTTCGGACCCGATGAAGGGGGTGGAAACACATTGTTATATGGAGCGATATTTGAAAGTACCGACCAATTCCGAGAATTCCTGACAAATCCTTAGAATGGTAAGATATGTGATCGTCAATCATGGTAAACGGCCATGACTCTGTTTGATCGTCTCCATGCAGGAAATTAAGGGTCCGACTCATCATAACGCTGCCGGCGACGCGTGATGGTCTCATCAATATAATTTTGGGTCATTGTTATGGGGTGTCAGCCCATGTTTAAGTGTATTGAGATGAATTAGAGAGATTAAATTCTATGCATTTTTCAAGGAAAGGAAACCTAAACAAACTAAGAAATTTATGCAAATAATGCAATGCAAGATTTTGGGTTTCGACCTAGGTCAACTTCCTAAATTTTTCATAACCTTTTTATAGGTCCAGTTGATTTGAAAATTCTAGGGGAGTTAATAGACCCAGAGGGGAATCTATTTAAACCTTTTCATTAATTTTGACCGAAGAAAACCCCTTGAGATTAAGCGCACAAAACCAGGTAAACCTGCTGAATTTTCTGCAGAACAGATTTTGACATCCGACCCATGTCCAGTCTCTGAATTTTAATAAATTGATAAAAATTCAAAACCTCTTCAAACCAAAAACCCTATAAAAACCCACTAAGGTGAGTGAGCTCAGAAAAATCAGAGAGGTCCAAGTCTATGGAGAAACTTTTATTTTCTATATTCAAATCTGGATCTAAATTCCCAGGGGACTAGTGCGCAGAAGATTTTTCAGTCCATCCCACATTCAATTAATGAATTTTAAAAACTCCATTTCAAATCCAAAAATGTTATACTGCCACCATTTGAAAGCCAACACACAGGGCTATGTATAAAAAATTCAAATCAACCAAGGTCTTTCAAAACCTCCCTGTGATTAGACTGTAAAAATGGGGTACAGTTTGCTGGAATTCTAAACTGCAGGAATTCGTGGGTTTCAACTAAGTAGTAATGGAATTTTGATCATTTTAATTCCATTCATTTCGGCCCCATATTTATTTTGGTATTTCTAGACAAACATACCATGGTCCAGAAAAATTATGAGAGGTTTTCAATGCCTTTTGATTACTGAATAAATTCATGAAGCAGAATGTGGAAAATATGAAAATTATATCTCAGCAGTTTTTCGTTGGGGCTGGTTTTAGTTTTAGGATTGTAGTAATTCACATAAAGCTCGGATTACAATGATTCCTGATGTTACAGAACGGTAACTCATTTGTACAATTAAAAAAAAATAATGATAATAATAATAAAAAAAAGGGAAAACTACTGAAAAAATCCCTATAGCACACCTTAAGTAAGGAGAGGACTCAACAAGAGTTTAGAGACAGGACGGGTCCTTTGGGTGGGTTTCTATATTTTTTTTTGTCGTTTAGAGATATTGTCGATATTGACAATATAATTGTCGATATTGACCATTATGCGTAAAGCCCTTATACATCTCCCTGTGTCTGCATTTCTTTGTCAAACCTTTTTCATCGACTGCAACATCAGCCCTGGCGATTTTCCTTCTCAGAAAACACCTCAAAAATTACTCTAAGTAGTGGTTGAATTCCATTAAAAGGTTGGTAGACACAATAAAAATCTTCCTATATTGCATCATCTATCCTAAAATATCACCAGCTTGATTCCTTCTCGGTTTTGACTTCTTTCACTGCCCTAGAACTGTGGTCTGAACCCTAAAAGTAGCCATTTTAAAACTGTACAAGTTGTGTAAGTGCATATCTATATTTAGCTTTGTGTAGAGACTATCATTTGTGCAGTAAATATCATTTTCGTTTTGGGCTTGGTTAATATCACTTTCGTTTTGGGTTTTTAGGGTTTGAAAAGGGGTTTCTTTTTTGTAGGCACTGTTTTTGGGCTGGCTGGTGATGTAAAGCGGTTCCATGTAGGTTTGAAGATTGTAGTTATTTTTTGGTCTGGTTGGTGATGTAAATGGGTTGTTCCAGGCTTGAACAGTGCAATGCTTTTTTGGGTTAGCTGCTGATGTAAATGGGTTCCATGTAGGCTTGAAGTTTGCAGCAATTTTTTGGGTTGGCTGCTGATGTAAATGGGTTCCAGGTAGGCTTGAAGAGTGCAGTTACTTTTTGAGCTGGTTGGTGATGTAAAGCAGTTCCGTATAGGCTTGAAGATTGCAGTTATTTCTTGGTCTGGTTGGTGATGTAAATATACTGATCAAGGCTTGAACAGTGCAATGCTTTTTTGGGTTAGCTGCTGATGTAAATGGGTTTCATGTGGACTTGAAGATTGTAGTTATTTTTTGGTCTGGTTGTTCAAGGCTTGAGCAGTGCAGTGCTTTTTTGGGTTGGCTGTTGATGTAAATGGGCTGGTTGGGGATTTATATGGGTTGCTTGAACAGATTTTGAACAGTGTAAATGGGATCCATGTAGATTTGAACACTGCAAGTTTTACTTTTTTTTGGAGTGTTTTACTACATTTTGTAAGTATTGGACAATTGTAATGAATGTTGGAATGCGAATGGTAATATAAATGAGTTTTATATAAATTTAGATTGTTGTATTCAGTTGCTCCATGGTGTTGTGCTTAAGTATTTCCTTTCACCATAAGTTGGGTAAAGCACTGTATGTTAGGTTCACACTTATTTTTAAACATGGCCTTATAACTTTTAATTCATCTCACTGATTAAACTAGTCGATATCGACAATTATTATCTATTCCAGCAGTTACTGACTTACAACTTTTAATTCATCCCACTGACGAAACTAGTCAATATTGACAAATTAAAGTCGTCGATATCGACAACTTTTATCTATTCCAGCAGCTACTGACTTACAACTTTTAATTCATCCCACTGACGAACCTAGTCGATACCGACAGATTAAAGTTGTCGATATCGACAACCTTTATCTATTCCAGCAGCTACTAACTTACAACTTTTAATTCATCCAACTGACGAAACTAGTCGATACCGACAAATTAAAGTTGTCGATATCGACAACTTTTATCTACTCCAATAGCTACTGACTTACAACTTTTAATTCATCCCACAACACTTTAAGAAAGCATGTGGAAATGACAGCAATAACATCAAACACCTTCCTGCAACAAAAGGTAAACAATTCGTTTATCAATCCACCCCAAACATAGCAAAAAACTCACCACCATCCCTTCTTCTCCTTTGGCAGCAGCTGACAACCTGCTAGTCACTCCTTTATCAATCCCAACCCTTTTGTCTTTTAGACCTCCTGGCATTGGTTTCTCAGCCCAAAACAACTCTCTCCATTTCAATCCCAGTTACTGATTGCAAGTTCTTTTTCAAGCAGTTACTCTCAGTTGTAGATGCATAACAATCATATAGGTGCCATCAATGAAAATGCACTGGGTGCTCTCAACTCAAAGAACATGAAGTAGTATACCAAGTGGAACCCCAACAGATGCATTCATTATACCTGTGGAACTCTAACATGCATTTAACCATTTTATATACAATCTGCTAACAGTAAAGAATAAAAAACCAGAATGAGGCAAAGTATACATTCTCCAACAAAAGGATTCTATATATATACAAGTATAATTCATTATGCACAATGGCAAAATGAGGCAAAGTAAGTCTATCAACCTGATAGACTGATGAAACACCATATCAAGCCAATATTGTAAATTTCTAACAAAAAAGTACAACAAAACAGAAGCCTTATAAGCACCATCCAACACAAAAAAGGAAAACAAAACAAAATCTATTTCCTGTGCTCCGCTCTTTGTTGGAAATCACCATCAAAGGAGTCATGGGAAGTCACTCAAGTCAGCCAGACCCAGTCTGTTGGCATTCAATTGCCAGTTCCTTTTGAATATCTCTATGACAGTTTTGCTGTGAAAGTAAGGGATATCTTCTTGAGTGAAGTTGATGCTACGGCGGTGCACACAGTGTTCCGTGAAAGCCATTGCAAATATTCCACCGTCTCATTGGGAACTCCTGACATACTGATTGCACTAGCCTCCCTGGGAAACTATTGAATGATATATCTTCAAGCCTACATGGAACCGCTTTACATCACCAACCAGCCCAAAAACAGTGCCTACAAAAAAGAAACCCCTTTTCAAACCCTAAAAACCCAAAACGAAAGTGATATTAACCAAGCCCAAAACGAAAATGATATTTGCTGCACAAATTGTAGTCTCTACGCAAAGCTACATAAATATATGCATTTACACAACTTGTACAATTTTAAAATGACTGCTTTTAGGGTTTAGACCACAGTTTTAGGGCAGTGAAAGAAGTCAAAACTGAAAAGGAATCAAGCTGATGATATTTTAGGGTAGTTGATGCAATATAGGAAGGTGTTTATTGTGTATACCAACCTTTAAATGGAATCCAACCACTAGTTAGAGTAATTTTTGAGGTGTTTTCTGAGAAGGAAAATCGCCAGGGCTCATGTTGCAGTCGAAGTAAAAGGTCTGACAAAGAAATGCAGACACAGGAAGATGTATAAGGGCTTTACGCATAATGGTCGATATCGACAATTATATTGTCGATATCGACAATATCGCTAAACGACAAAAAAAAATACAGAAACCCACCCAAAGGACCCGTTCCGTCTCTAAACTCTTGCTGGGTCCTCTCCTTACTTAAGGTGTGCTATGGGATTTTTCTTGTAGTTTTCCCTAAAAAAAACCTACCTGGCCTCCTAAATAATTATAGCCCTTTGAAAAAAAAATGCCTTCAGATATTTGGGTGCGTATAAAGTGGACAGCTTTAGTAAAACACAGTCATTGGCATTGGAAAGCTAATTCAAATGTAGCTCGATAGAAAATTTAACGTGTTTCGTATGGTACGACAGAACCTTAATACAGTCCATAGGCATTGATTTTAAATATAAATGTGAGTAAATACTCGACAATGTTCAACCCACTCTAGTGGCAAATGTTGTTATACACCAGCTGATAGTTACAAATATAACTGAAATGGGACCATGTAATTGAAACCCCGAATTTCTGAATTGCATATCCACTTTATAATAAACAAAACAAGGAATTAACAAGAAATAAAGAGTAATAAAAACAAGGGGATGGGTGCCCATATTCGTTGAGAGGGATCAACTTCATTCACGGGATACCCTCCTCGAATCCCTTGGCAGCGGAAATGGTAGGTTTTATTTGAAAACATGCTTCAAAAAGTCTAAAAGCACATACAACATGATGCACAAAATGAAAGCTTTCAAATATAACTCAAAAGGGACCATTTATTTATATTTATGTTGCATGCCTTACTTCAATCCTAGAGTTAGAGCACCGACGCAGTGGCCTGCATGATCCCACATGTATGGATTTTTTTTTTTTTTTTTTTTTTTTGGAGATTTCAGGAACTGTACAGGTCCTGATTTACAGTTGACATGATATAGAACGTGAGCATGCATGATTAACTTTCAAGAAAAGGGTGGCGGTATTGTTATTTTGCAGAGTCGTGTGGAATTAGAGATGACTAGACTTCTAGTTCTCGAAGCAGCAGACCAGCTTGATCGGCTTGGAAACAAGAAAACCCGGGGAAGCATTGCAATGGCCAAGGTGAGTTGTTGATTGAATGCATATTCGAAAGAATATTGAAAACTTGTGTGCTCATGGAACTTTTAATTCTATGAATAAGCATGTTTAAGGCTTTATTGTTGCATAACATGGGCAGGTTGCTGCTCCCAATATGTTTCTCAAGGTGCTTGACATGGCAATGCACGTTCATGGTGCTGCTGGTGTATCTTCAGATACTGTTCTTTCACACCTCTGGGCTACTTCCGGGACCCTTAGAATTGCCGACGGCCCGGATGAAGTTCATCTAGGAACCATTGCAAAGTTGGAAGTGCAGAGAGCAATGCTGTAGATTTTAAGATTGTAGATGTAAGGTTTTTAGTTGGCTAATTCATAGGGTTATGGACAAAACTGGGTTTCTATATCTTGTAACTCTTTTAGAAGTTGAACTGCTGAAGATCTCTTTCCAAAATAGAAAGCTTTTCCAAGATCTGAAGGTTTTTAGAGATTGCTCGAGCAAACCTCCTTTCACTCGAGCGATCACATCTCAGTTCAACCTTCGCTCGACCCAACAAGTTGTTCGCTTGACCCATCTAGTTTCTGTGTTGCAAAATCGAAGACAGAGAGTTGTTCACACAAACGAACCACATATCGCTTAAGCGAACTACAGACAGAAGGTTGATCGCTCGACCCATCCTTCACATCGCTCGACTCAAGAGTTCTTTGCGCTGAACGTCTTCTTCCATAAGCAGTTCGCTTGAGCGAACCCCCACGTCCGCTCGAGCGAACCTCGGAATTCTAATTTTGGCCGAACTTCTTTTCCTAATTTCTCTAAGAAGTAACTTCCTATTCTCTGAGACTCTGGGATACGAATTGAGTCTTATATAAAGACTTACTCTCTCAACATGTGAGACACACTTAATAAGATCAATATTTCTGAAAAAGAGAGTTTAAAAGATCTATCATATTTCCCCCCAAGATTTCAAGCTGCTGTTGCTGTGCTGAAGTATCAAAGTTTTGGGTCAAGTTTCCATCCCCCTTCTTGAAAGCAGTTCTACTCAAGCACGGTGAAGATTTGTGACGAGATGTCAGCAAGATTTGATGCAGTCCTTAGGTTGAGTCAACAACTGGGAAAAGGATGATAAGTGTCTTGTATTCTTCGTTTATACATAGTGCTTGGCCCGTGGTTTTCTCCCGTTTAGGGTTTTCCACGTATAAGTCTCGTGTCTCTCTATCTTTGTGTATTGATTTTTTAGTAAAATTGGAATAAGGGTTAGTTACTAGTTTAATCACATCTAATTGATATTCAATTGAGATTTAGTAAGCGGGACCTCTGCCTGTGTTAAGGTAGGAGTACTTTCGGTAGATATTTATTAAATGCTGCTTGCGGCATTAAATGGAAAAGAATATAAACAGGGACATAAAAGGAATTGCAGTCAGCAATCTGAATAAAGTATCATCAACTTTAACAACCAGGGCCTCACGTATCAAATAAAACTTTGCAGAGATAGGCAAGAAGATCTTCTTTCCTTTTAACTGAATGTATCATTTTTACTAAACAATAGATATGTATAAATTTTCTGCAGTAAAGTTTCTTGTAGAAATTGATGTTACATTATGTATTGTCTTCATAAGCAATTTCAATAGAAGCTTATTCAGCTGAACAATGTGGGTCTTGTTCTATGCTACAGGCTCTACAATCTTTTGTATGCACTGTGCACGCGCATCTATAGACACTTTCTAAAGTGAAAGGGCCGCCCCCAGTCGGTGCCGTGAACTATTCTTGGCACTTCCACTGTTGTAAAAGTACCAAACAAGACTTCCAGCTCCTTCTGGTTGGACGGGTAGATTTCTTTTATTTTTCTTTCTATTGGGCTAGGTTGGGATGGAGAGATTCACTGCTTGTTTCTCCTCGGACAATGGCTCATTCCTCACCCGGTGCTAATTTGGACTGTTGGATTACTAGTTTGGACTGATATGTTAATCTTGTAAGGCAAAGGGATCTTTCCCTGGGCATGTATGTGATATTAAAGTGCCCAGCACCACTCAACTGCAAGTGTGTTGGCTGACAGTGGTTCTATTTTGCATGGCTTTATTTGAGGCCACTCAACTGTGAGTGTTACTGTGTTAGGCTGGGCTGAAGCTTGTACAAATGTAGTCCATTTCTTTCTTTCTTCTTTCTTTTTTTTATCACCCAGTGTATCCCTCGCCAGCTTTCGCTTTGAACCTTTGGCCATTTCATAATTGGGAGACAGGTGAGGACCAGCTCTATTTAACAGATACTTGTGGTGTGACCAAAATGTCCCGCTGCTAGAGTCAACTATCTGAGCGTTTAATCATCCATGGGCACCAACCTTTCGGGTTTGTTACTGGACCAAAAGACGAGGGCCCGGCTCGATGAACATTTAGTGATCCCTACCTACATCGATCCACGCATTCCAGAGCAAGGTTCAAGCCAAATATCACCTGAGGCATTTCCCAAAAACATATGTAATTGACAGTATCACATTCAAGGGTCTTGTATAGGGCACCGCCTATCATAAATTCCAACTGCTCACTCGTTAAATAGGATGGTGGCCCAGACAACAATATGATGGAACTGATATTCACTACAGCATTCTTCATTGATCGATCCAGTAACAGTGTGTGATGTCTACAGCATTTGTTATGAAAACAAGGCTTATTATACCAATGTCAAGATAGGATTTTTTCCTTCAAATTCCCAAATAATTGGAGAACATGTGAGGGTATGTAGCCAAGCCAAACAGTCCTTTCCCAATGTGTCACCATACCCCCTTATAATTGCATTTGCACATGAATCCTCTCTCTCTCCATGTGCAGAGGACTCCAATGTGAGCCATTGAACTGACATTGAGGTTGATAGGTTGAAAAGTGGCATCGACTGCAGGGCATCTAGATGAATTAATTCACATCAAAAGAAGCATGCAGCTTGACATGGGACTCAAAATATCAGATGCAGCCTTAGTTCAATCATTGCTTTGTAGATGTCAAACATGACCTGTATTGATTTTTGTTTTGTTATCAGTAATCAATATCCATCCTATCCTATCTGTAATGTGTATGAGTATTGTTTGGCTGATACACATGTGATTTTATCTGTACTGGCGGTATTGTATTCAAGCAAAAGACAGGGAAAACTGAAGTGATGTTACAGTTATATGCTGGTGCATTGGCCGATACAGTTTTTTTAACTTGAATCAACCAAACCATTGTAGCACTGGTTCTACATACATATTAACTGATCATTAAAACCATGTCAATCGACCTATGTTACTCACTCACCAATAAAAAGGCCCCAACTAAAAAACCTGTACATAACCTTTCATGTTTTGACCGATTGTTCATATTGAATCACACTCATCATCAAAGCCTTGTACTATGTTAATTTTTATGGTTCAATAAAAGTTAATTAATCTTTGTTAACCAGGCCCCTGCATTGTTCATGTTCTACTGTGATTAGAAGTAGGTCTATTATAGTAGTTCTATTGTAATTAAGAAGTAGTGTTTGGGTGTAACAAAGTTTTAGAGCTGATATTATAAATAGAGACTAAGAGTCTCTAGGATGTACACAACATCTTCTGATTACATAGTGATTTCTTCCATCTTTTCCATTGACGTAGGCCAAAAGCCGAACCACGTAAATCTCTGTATTTTTGTGCATGATTGATCTCTTCTCATAGGCCCTAAATCACAACATACCAAATATATTATGCCATTGTTCCTTTAGATTGGGAAATGAGAACCCACAAAAATCATGATCTCAACCATTTGGCCAGTTAATTGGTTTTCAACAGAACAAAGGTTCTTCAAAAAAATTTAAAAAAAAAAAAAAAAATAAGAAGAAGAAGACAACAGTCCATCCAGGGGGTCCCAATTAGTGGGACAGACCGCACCATTCTTCATCTAACTTTCATTAAAAAAGAGGCTTGAATATATATGGAGTCTGTATGAACTAATAAAAGGGGTGTAAAGCATCCTTATAGTTCCATTGATGCCATAAACAAATAAAGAAAGGAATCAGCTGCAGGAATCTGAGAACCTCAGGGCCAAGAGTGGAATGTTTTCCTTCATTTTCTCTCCTGCCATGTTGGGCTGTTCAGAGATGCATGTTACTTAAAAGCTCTTCAATTTCAAGCCATTCTGACAATTGGCTTGCCTTTGACCAGACCTTGTTGCCCCACATCACATGACTATTTGACTATTCAATAGATGAATGCTGGTCCCCATTTTCTTTTCTTGCTTTCTCTCTCCATGCTCTTTGATTCTGACCGTTCATCTGTAAGGTGTCCCAGTATCCTAGAGTGGAGATAACAAGTGCAACCTTTGATTATTAATGTATTTTCAACTCTGGAGACAAGTTTCCAAAAATGCTGACTCAAGGGCCCACCTATTATCCAATCTATCTCACTTGCCTGCCTCTATAATTAGCAACGGTACTGATTTGACCATATAAGAGGAAAGCTTAGAGATGGTGAGGAGGTACTAAAAAGTTTTTAGAAAAACCCCATCTAAGGGGAAAGCTTAGATGGTTAGGAGGTCCTAGAAAGTTGGGTCAATTAGACTGATTTCGTTTTACATGTGAAACGAAATCAAGAATATAGTTAGCAGCTACAAACAAATAATGGGTAATATTTTATAAGAAACATTTTCTTATTTTAAAAAAAAGAAGCTTTTTTGTGGGCCCCACGTGGATGCATCTAAGCCATTGGAAGGTGCCCTTGGATGAAGTTATTTCTTTGTATCCCTACAGTAACTGGTTGGTTTGGGACATGGGTGCGAGTAAGAGTGACTCAGTAGTTCCGACTTCTGAGTCCCCAATATAGCAAAAAAGAATGGTGTGCGAGTAAGAGTGACTCAGTGGTTCCCACTTCTGAGTCACCAATGTAGCCAAAAAGAATGGCGACTATTATTTATTATATTTTTTTGGAGTCCAAAGGTCTATACACCTAGAATGTCAAATTGGGGTGAGTGTCACTCCATAAAAGAGCTGAGTGACTGGGTGTAAGCGGGGAGTTTGACTGCTGATAGGTGGCTCAAAGAAAAAGATCTATATGAAAACTAAGATGTGAGTTCTCTTTAAAAAGTTCTTCTATGAGTTTTAAACGTTTAAACCATTGAAACGGGTGACCTCTCACAGGACAAATTGATGGAACAAGACTACCACATACTGATTAATTGCTTCATACTACAGTTTTAAACTTCAAAACACAATGCCTTACCATTTGGACGTTTCCAATAAGGTGTATGTTTCCCCCATGTATTTACAGAAGCTCTCTTCATTACGTGCATGTTTAAAGACTTTTTTCTACTTTTTCTGAAGCCAAATGTCACAATTCTTAATTCAAAATTTTAAATACAAGCCATACATTTTCATTCCCAGCTTATCCATTCACACATGTCCCAAGTGTTCAAATCAGATCACCTAAACTGTCAGATGAAGTAGAACACATTCACTGGGCTGGCTAGTTTGTTTTGGTTGGTAGCTTATATTCAACATCAGATCCAAATGAAGCAACTAAGCAGAGAATAACATAAGTTGGATACCTCTGTTTTGCAAACTTAGAAAAGATAAGGAGACAAATTACGAGTCCCAATAGCCAATACTGCAGAGTCAACAAACAAAGACCGCTCATTGGTGCACCCCAAGACACAATAATACTATACTATTTGCATATATAAGCTTTCACACTGTTGCCGTTTGAGGCACGCAAAAGCACATTTGCATCTTGCAAGACATACTCTGTCAAATACAACCATAAAAACAAACCCTATCAGGCTACTCTATTCTATGTATTAATTAACTATTACTAACCACATCTCTCCTTCTCCATGCCCCTTGGAGAGGAAGGCCATGGGCCATGGGCTCGAGCCTTGGGTCTCGGCCCAATTACATTAAGTAAAGATGAAAAACAGAAACACATAATTAATAGATAACATGAAGGTCCATCTCCGGAAGGAGCTTTACTGGCCAAAGGAGTGTGCAAGACAGGCAAGTGCACCAACAAGGGGCGCATTGATGTAAGTGGCCGGCTCAGACTGTTCATAATCGGGTCGTTGGTCGGGAAAACGATCATGAGCATCGGGCCCTCCAACCACTGCCCCAACAAGGATGTTTGGATTGGGCGATTGGGATCTCATGGCAGTAAACCCAGCAGAGCATTGGATCTTGGCTGGATGAATAGCAAAGGATGGCAGAGATGCGCCCCTATGGTGGATCCTTTGTGGGTACCTTGGCCCATACCCAACCATATAGGACATTCTAATGGGGTTCTCTCCCAACAAGTAGTCTACCTGAAAAACAACATCAATTAAGTACTAATAACACTTGTTTTACTTATCTTTAAGAAGAGAATGAATAAATGCATAAATGAACAAGGGAAGGTAAATAGAATACCTGTCTTTTTGCAATAGCTCTGAGTTTCTTTGGGGTAATAATAGTTCCACCACACATGACAACCTTCGAGGAATGGGTTAAATACTTGGCATAGGTTAGCAGAAGGAAGGAAGTGGAGGTCACATACTGCATATTGCCGTCACTCATCTTGTATAGAAGACCACCTGTTCAATCCAAAAACACCATTGAGACTGCCAGACTATAAAAGAGGCAAAGGACAATAGGTAAAAGAGGCAATGAGAAAACCTGGGGTGTATTGGGCTTGAGAGAAAGGGGCTCCTGGTACGAGAGAGCATATGAAGTTATCTGCGTGCCCTTTGTAGTCATGGAGGGATCTCACATTTTGGATGAGAAAAGCCTGAAAACACACCAACCAAGAATGTGTGAGAAAAAAGAGAAAACCCATATCAAAGAAAGAGTGTTCTTTTTCTCTCTTTCTGCAGGACCAAGATGGAAAAGAAAAGGCAGGAAAAGACCAGACCTTGGAAAGAAGGATCCTAGCCCCAACATGTTTGTTATCCCATCCAAAGGTATTGTCAGTCTCATCAGCTCCAAGCGTCTGGCCATTTGCTTGAATGTAATTCAGATAAGCTGGGTTTTTGGTAGCTTTATGCAACCATGCAGCTCCCCACAACAGCTCATCCTTCAATAGAAAACAAGAACAGGGGACAAAAGAGAGTGAAAACAAAGGACTCCACAAACAAGAAATCCATTAACGACATGCAAATGCAAACAGAAGGCACACCTGGTAGCCAGAATATGAGCAGTAAAAGGGGCAGACATAGGACTTTAACCCATTGCTGTAGGAGCCTCTGTACTTATCAGCAAATGCAAAAACCTGCAAGCCAACATAATCATAAAGGCCCAATAAAATAAAATAGGCTCAAATGATGTATCATTGGATTAGCTTTGTCTTTTTTACCCTAATAGCAGTCTTGAGGAGAAGCTTGGAGTAGGAAGGGTCAGATCTTCTGAAGACCAATGAAGCAGCTGCAAGAGCAGCAGCTGTTTCAGCAGCAACATCAGACCCTGGGTTGTTCTTATCTATCTTGAAGACACTTCTTGGAGTGTCCATGTCTTCAGGTCTCTCCCAACAGGCGTGATCCTTGTTAGCATCGCCCACCTGCAACAGCCACTCAAAATCAACCCTGTTTTCTCTGTTAAATCTTAAATGAGGAATCCTCCAAAGCAAAACATTATACTGAAAAAATCAACTTCCCCTTAAATAATCCGTTTAGAGATTTTATTCCAGTAATGGAATTAAGATTTACAAATAAAGTGTAAAACAACCTACATTCCCAACCTTCAGCTTAAAAAACTACATTGCCAACAATGTCCCTCTTCTTTTACTAATAAAATCAAGTTCCCCTTAAATAACCCAGTAAGATTCTAGATATTTGTTCCAGTAATGGAACGAGAATTTATAGTCCACAATGTCTTTATCAGAACATCAAAACCCCCAATGCACAAATGTCTAAAGCAACCTACATTGCCTAACCTTTAGATAAAAAACCTACATTGCTCACAATCTTCCCTCTTCCTTCACTCCTTTTCATGAATAACAAATACCCAAATTAGAAAACACAAAAACCACCCTCTCCGGTTCATATTTAAGCAAATGAGAGGATTTCTTCAAAACCCATTTTCAATAAGTACCATTTCTCAAAACCCAGATGATAAAAATACAAAGAGAAGTGAAACAGCTGAAACCTGGACAAAAATGGTGTTGGGAAGAGCAGTAGCTTTGAGAAGATAATCAGTCCCCCAACGAATAGCTTCCTCGGCATTCGCCAACTCACCCATCATCAACCCACCAAACTCAATCACACTCCATGAAAGCATGGTAGTAGTGAAAGCCATGGGGAACCCAAACTTCACATTATCTCCTGCATCATAA
The DNA here is from genome assembly GCA_028538565.1 of Umbellularia californica. Taxonomy (NCBI): domain Eukaryota; kingdom Viridiplantae; phylum Streptophyta; class Magnoliopsida; order Laurales; family Lauraceae; genus Umbellularia; species Umbellularia californica. The sequence goes on from JAPQWN010000010.1 coordinate 53,063,507, forward strand.
TACCCTCCAACCAAATCCACCTACATTTCCCACCAAAACAAACAAAACCCAAGTCAGCATTTCAACAACAAACACCAACAAAAAATAAAAATAAAACAAGGAAACACTACAGGTCATAAAATGTGTACATGCATAGCAGAGCCATCTGAAAGGCCAGAGTCTCTTCTCCATTTGAGCCTCTGATTAGAAGGGAGCCTTCCTGACCTCTGCCCTTCAAAGAAGAGGATTGATTTGGTGAGGGCATCTCTGTAGTTGTGCTGAGCAAAGCGAGGGTGGTAGTGGTGGTGGATTGGATAGGCAGTGGAATAAGAGAAGAAAGACAAGAGTGAAGAGAGGATGAGAAGAGGAAGAGTATGAAAGAAAGCCATACTATTCCTACCTAACCAACCAACACAACTAACCCAACTGAAACAGAGCTACTGGGTGTTAGAGGGAAAACCTCTCCTCTATTTATAAAAGCTGCTCTGCAGCTTCTGCCAGTTATTATTAGCACCATTCAGTTCATTAGAGGAAGAGAGAAGAAATGCAGTACACACATAAAAAAAGCACATTAACGGCCTCGATTTTGACTCAGAAGGGTGGGCCCCATGAAATGGCCGTTATTACCATTTTGATATAACAAGGGTAAAGAGCTTCAGCCAGAGGACATGTGGAGTATACCAGGAAAAAATTCTGTATTTGTATGGGTGGGACCCACATCTGATTTATCCCTACACATTGTTAGATATATACTAATTCATGGATTCATGACTGATCCCAAGAAAAAACACTCCTGGATGGGAGAGTGGAAGATCCAAGCACTTGAACTAACCAGATGTTGATGAGGTGCATCTCTAAAGTGAATAAAAAATTGAAGGAAGTTAATCAGATTCGACCTCACCATTTGATTTTTGGCTGCATTGGGTAGGGAGGAAGTGTTCTTTTCTTTCTTTTTTTTTTTTTTTTTTTTTTGGTACTTGGACATAATTAGCAGAAATATAAAGAAATCAAACCATAATGAGTACAAGGTCCACCAAGACTGGTTAATTCACTCCCTTCATTTCTCAATCATGACCAACATTACTATTAGAATGATATCATTAGGCTTCACTTTCTTATTTAAGTTTTTGTTTACATGCCGTGATTTGTTTTGGGAATCTATATTTTTGTTTTAAGAATAAGGTAGATTTTTATTTGAGGGTTTTACCCGAAAACCCCTTTAAATTTTGCAAGGACCCAGAAGGTTTTCAAACTTAAATATCAACTAAGAAGGCCCTAAGCGAGGATGTTGCTGCTTGTGTATATAAGTGAAGTAAAAAAAAAAATGAATGGGTCCAATGCTCATCAAAACAACAATAAAATCTTTCCATGCTACAACGTAAGGGCAAGTGGGTAAATTTCCCAAGCATCTCTAACATATGCTTCCACCACCCTTGATGTGTTTCCCTTTTCCTCACGCAATCTCATCATCTTTTGTACATTGGCCTTTTATTAACAAACTTGTCAATTTGATCTCAATGCACAACTTAAGCACTCAAATATTGCCAACAGTTCAACAATAATTGAGCAATTAGATGGCATCAATAACTTGAGCATAAGCAAATATATGATTTGCTTTGGCTAATTTTGGACAGCATGGCCCTAAAGCATAGTTGTGCTTTCAATTGAGGTTCACATCTCATAGCTTTATTAGCATGTTGACTGTACCAACAACAGGCATCAGTCCACACTTTTTCCTACGAAAAAGCACAATCAACATTCCGTGGCTTTAATGTATTATACAATTCTTACCTCTGAACCATTTTTCATGGTTTTACAAACAGGCATCTGTCCGACTCCACATCACCTTCTTCTTTTTGAGGCCCAGGTGGATAGGACCTAAGAGAGTCCCCAGACACAAGTGGAAAGCGGAAGCCCACTCCGTTGGATAGAGCCCATAAAATGGGAAGAATAGAGAAATCAATCTCTCAAGATTCCAATGACATGTTAGGTTGCCAATTAACTGAGTAACCCCTTGTTGCTGTGAGTATGAGAATCACTTAATATTTTATTTAGACGTATTTATTGTAGTAACTTATTTAAGTCTTGTAATAACATACTTTAAACCTACTGTATGGTGTCTGGTAGACTATTCATTGGATATGAAATCGTCTAGGCCTAATCAAGTTTTACTATCAATCAGGCCCACAAGATTATCGATTGCCCTTCTTTTTTTCTTTTTTTCTTTTTCTTTTTTTTTTTTTTTTGTTTTGATTTTTTTTCAGTTTGAGCAATGACAGAAAATTCTAGGGGCAAAGTAATTAGAAGAAAACGAAAATCCCCCATGCAACCCAACCTGCCTTCTGTATCTACCCCCATAACTGAGCTCTTTCGGTGCCTTGTTCTTCTTGCATATTGTTAGCTAGAATGGGAACACATACAGAAAATTTCATCTTGGATCCTTCAACCTCTAGAGGAATCAAGGGTCTATGGGCAGCCTTGACTTGAGAACATGGCTGGTCCTCCAAATTCAGAGGAATGGCCTAGTGCTACTAGCTGTTTTATGTGTAGATCCCACCCTTAAAGAAAAAAACACACACACATATGTATACACACACTAGATACTTGTTTATATGTGAATTGTTGGTGAGGAATATGAACTGCCAGATTGATCAGTTGTTAAAGCATGTGGTAAAAGCTTTTCACATAATCAACCTATGGTCTATAGCCCTTCCGAGGTGTAAAATTTCTGCCAAATTCAATATAGAAAGGTCCAGTGATATAATCATGTTGCAGGTTTGATGAAACAAATGTGAGCACCCACATGGAATAAAACAGATTCATGTGGTCCTATCTCCCAAATAAAATAAACCAGGAAAGAAACAAAAAAAACCCAAAATGAAGAAAGATTAGCATTTAAATCCCAAATCATGAAATGAATGGTGTTTATCTGATAAAGAGAGATTTCATTTGTAGCCATCCGTTCAATGTTTGTCCTGTGTCCACATGACCGGATGACAGAAAATCAACTACTCTCTGTTTATCTGAATAGGTCAATGGGCCCCACCAAGATCCTTGTGCCATCATCCTGAAAAGTCCACAGTAAAAGCTGCAGAGGATCCGGACTAGAGCATTTATTTATTGTAAGATGCCACATTGGAGCCTATCCTCCTCCCTCTATCTAGACCCTGTTACATAGCCAAAAGAGAGTCCCAACGTTCTTCTTTGGGAAAGTGACTCCTTTGGCTGTTGCGGTTTGTGTTGCTTGTGAACCCTAGTGACAATTTGGAGACTCTGCTCAGGCTCAGCTCAACCACATTGTCTGCATTGTAATCTGGAATCTTGGGCTCGTTGTTTTGTTTTGCAGACCGTTGATTTGTGGGACCACCATTGACAAAAATGCCTCAGCATGGTTAAGATGAGAGAAAAATCCCACTCTATAAAAGGCAGGGCATGGGCCCATTTGATCAAGGGGCTTGATCAGCAGAACATGAGCCCAAATGCAAGTACTCATGGTTTAAGGTTTCTGTGCATATTTTTCTGGGGAAGGATCATGAAATTAATCCTCACAAAGGGATATGGCCTATGAGGATTTTGAGGGTAACGGCTTTATTATATTGCTGCTGAAACCTAACCATTTATGAGAGAGAAAAAGAAAGATGTAAACAGTATCTATTCCAGACTGGGTGGACACAGTGGGGACCCATTAGTCCTTTGTACCCTATATGCACCCATGACCCAACCCGAATAAATACATAGTTCACACAGCTACCCTCAAACCCGACAAAGGTTTAAATAGAGTCTAGCATATTTGATGTTCTGGATGTTGATGCTAGTCATGTGATCAGTGCCATTGGAGTAAATTTTGGCCTAACCTCAGCAGATGGTGGGACAATGATTTAAAGCACTTAATGTAGAATGTGGGTCCCACTGATAGATTTATAAGAAAGGTCTTGGAGGGTCCAAATTCTACACTCATTTCAGGACTAACCCAATGACATTGATATGAAAAATCAACCACCATAAAATCCCAGTTTTAAGAAATTTGAACCTAAAGGAACCATAAATTTGAGAAACCTTTTAGTGCAACCTATCTAGCCTAGTGAATTGGATATGTCTATGGTAGGCTCATATAAGTGGGGAAAGGAGCATTTCCCAAACCATAATTAATGACAGGGGAATGAAAATAACGACCGATGCTCAATAAATTAGAATATCAGCAGCAACAGCAGCAGAAGAAGAATTATCAATTAGCAAGCAGAAGTAGTAAAACTCCATGTATTTGGTTTAGCCTTTACTAGGTCTGAATCCAGCTAGTTCCAGCAGAGTCAAGCTAGGCTCCACATGGTCCACACCTGGTACAAAAAGCACCAATTATATTTTGGGTTTGGATCCTGGTCCACCATGAACCCAGAACCTTGGGGTCTGATGAAGACGCACCTGTAAGGTGACACAGTGTATATAGTATAAATTGGAGAAAAATTTTATTGCGCACAATGCTATGTGGAACTGGAAAGCACTCATTCAGACCGTCCCCTTGTGGAACTAGCTGGATTCAAGAGACCCCTTGTGACAATGGGCACGGATCCGAATGGACAGTGGAGAACGAGAGCAACGAGAGCACAGGAGAAAATTGTCCTAATAAAATTAAAAGAAGGGCAGTTTTTTAATTTTATTATACTACGAGGATACATATGTATCGATATATATATTATTTTACAAAATGTATGTTTTTACATTAGCATAATTATATATGAGTTTCATAGTACTAAATGTTTTTTCAGAAGGCACTAACCAAACTCAACTCAAATCTTAGTCCAGCATTGAAATCCAAGTTCGAGCCCAAACCCTAAGGCTTAAATATCCAGTTCAAACTGGTTTTTCATTTGGAATCAGACCCAGTCAATCAAAGTGGCACATGTTGTAGTTTTTCAGTGAAATTAGCCCTACAATCTCCAATCTCATTTCAGTAGGAGGAACCAACTATAATGTAGAAGTTTTTTTTTTCCTTTTCTTTTCTTTTTTTTTTTTAATGTCTTGGTATTCTTTGGTGAGTTTTTGCAGTCAAATTTCCTTGAATGTTATAGGCATTGAAAGTTTTTTTTTAATGCAAATGCACATTCACATCTAAAGAAGCCCTTGAGGAAAAGTTGAATGAAGATGAGGTACACACATGGAGGACCGAGGACCTGAATCTCCTGCTGTCACACCTGAATCTCCTGCTGTCACACCTATGCTAAGCCAGCATGGGATCCAATTTCTGAAGCTGTCAAAGTGGTGCGCACACTAGCTGTACAAAGCCAACTGATCAACAACCATTGCATGTTTCAAATCATTTCATAGGAATATTAATTTTCATTTCCTATGGTAATGGTCTTCCATGACCCAAACCCAATGCAGGTCAACCCAGACTGACTGGTCTAGGCTGTTCAGAAGTTACTCTTCTCAGGGTGCTATTACATTTGACCTACTTTTACCAATTAATTATTTTGAGCCAAAGTGACACTAAAAACCGAAATTCTGAAAACTATGAGCCTGTTTCAATAAGATTTATAAAGGAAGAGGTGGTTATGCAAGTTAAATTGGCTAAGATTGATCAAGGCGTCCAACCTTTTTACTGGCAGGGACAGATTTTCTGACCCATAACACACACATATGGTTCGACTCGGTGTTGAGGATGGTTAGATTATATATTTTCATTTGCAACAGAGAGAACCAACAAATTGGACTGACTTTAGATTTAGCAGGCATTTCAATACTGGGACAGTAACTATGCATCCATTTATAGTTGCCAAGTCACATGCTAAGATGCTTCAACATCATTAGATGAAATGAAGGAAGATCAACCACTTTCTTCATCTACTTTACCTATCCTGACATTCCTATTCCCTACCCAATTTGTAAAATAACATTATCCTTACCACTCAATCAACAAGCAGTTATTACTATGATAATACTTTTTTCTTTGGTAGAATACTATGATAATACTTTAGAATATTATATGAAGGCTATCCGGTGGGTTTTTCACAATCTCATTAGAATTCTGATGGACCCACTTCAATAAGATGGCAACTTAATCAGATAAGATCAATTAATTATACTGATGTAATCTCAAAACCTATTTTGGTCACAGAGCCATCAAATCTAGTGGACCTCATCCTAATCAAATTCGACCTTATTTCAACATCCCTCCTGTAACTAGAGGTGGTTTGAGAATGAACAAGTTTGAATCAATTTGTACATTCTACATTTTAGAGATTACAGAACATTAATTGACTCTACAGTTTCAATGAAAAACAAAACAAACACTAGTGCCACATAGTCTACCTAAACCATCTTTCAATCTAATAGACTGGGTAGATGGACCATATCCACATGCACAATGACTTAACTCCACTGATTTGGTCTTCCACTCTATTGCTTAATATTCAGAGATTTCATGGAAAACCAAGAGAAGCAAACAAGAACCCCTTTTCCAAGGCAAGAAAAACCATACATGAAGCAGATAAATCATAAAAGAATAGGTATATATATACTATTTAATGGTGTTTGATTAAAGTGAGAGGAAGCAAGTCATCAAACAGTGGTACAAGCAGCACAGATGGATATGATATGATATGAAATGATCCACTGCCTCGGAGAGTCAGGTTTCGAATCGAATCGAAAGGAATAAAGGGAAAGTGCATAGGATGTATGCAATGAAAGCAAGCTATCGTATTATAATACTGCAATAAAATCAACAAATTTGAAAAAAGAGTGTTGTCCGGACATGAGTGGACGTTTGATCATGATGACTTTTGGGGGAGTGCTGGTCACGAGCACCTGACATGTACCACATGCAAAAAGCTGGGCCTTGTGATTTTTCTCCTCTCTTCTGTTTCTACTCTACCAAGCTCTGTTTATTGGGCCACGACTGCAACACTGTTACAGAAGATTTCTGCTTCTTTTCATCTTTGTTTATCTACTATAGACTTGATAATCCTTGCCCAAGGAAGAGATGGTTGGATGGGTTTCTCTCTCAATGTTCCTAAGTACGGAAGAAAATGAGCATGCGGGGCATCTCGTATCATTTGTGTTTCTCTGATTGCACTACACTTTTCTTGAGAGGCAGAACTTTGTCAAGATTCCACTATCATTTGGGGTGATTTTCTAAATGGTGGGCCAAGTGCCAAGTGCCAAGTGCCAACAGCCCGTGATTTTGGATTTCATGAACTTGTGTGATGATGCCTGTTTGCCGATCGGGGAGCGTCAATCAAGATAGGATTTGTTCTTAACCTGTTGTTATTTTAGTTTTTGATTCTGATGATCACATATATGATAATCAGGTGGGATGGCATGTGCTGCTCTCATGAAGACCTCATATTTTCACCTTTAGTGTTGTTCCTATATATCAGAGGGCCACAATGTTTTAGTGGGCATAAGATGTGCCTCTGTTTTATTTCATCTGCTTACATCAAATATACAGGTTATCGATGTGTTTTGCTCTAGAGGTCTGTTATAGTCCTAATAAGCTTCCATGCTAACTGCACTTCTTCATGAATTAAATAAGTTTTCCTCACAGTTCAAAGGAGTCTTAATAGCAACTCTGAGTGGACTTAGCTCCTATTTAAAAACTAATCATTAGACTTGCCCAATCAAACGAGCCTTCAATAAAAAGATAGTTGGATTTCATGAGGGACAGCCCCATTTTTGTCTTTACATCCAATAAAAGATGATAAATATCTTATCACCGTTCAATCTTTTTTTCCTTGAAGACCTGTTTTCACGGGCATGGATTTGAGGAAGCTTTTCTTGAGGGGCCTACCTTGCAAAGGCTAAAAAAAATAAATAAATAAATCAAAACACAAAAGAAAAGTATGAGGGCACCACCATGTAAAGAAAATACATAAGATTTGCAAAAGATCTGTGAGGGCCATGGATACACTGCCCTCTACTTTTCACCCTGCATTCATGTGAGTATAGTAAGGACTCTTGCATTCTTCCTGGGGTTCAAAAGTTTGCTCGGCATGCCATGTGGACTCCCGTAGAGAAAATTCTCATAGTGGGTAACATTATCCTTGTAACTAATGAGATTGCATAGCTTTAATACTTGATTATCTCCTGCTTGTATGATGATGCATGCTTATCATACTCTATAATTCTATTCCAACAGCCATAGAACATGGCCCAAGCCCAGCTGAGCTATGCCAATCTCAACTGAGCTACCAGCCTAAAAAGTAAGACCCCATGGATTACTCCAAAATGTAAGGGACTGAATGGGCCATCTATGGTGGAAGTGTGGAACCAACTCGTTGGGCGATTTCAGAGGCTCAACACAATGTCGTACAGTGCAAACTATAAGCATTGTACTGCAATTATGGATGAAAATGCTTACTTGAAGACTGGAATACCCAAGGACCAAATTTGAAAGGATTGTGTTGGGTCCAAGATCTGTAGCAATTTTCAATTTGGGTCCAAGCACAGGGCCTTAGGTTTCTCATTATCTGGCACGAATGCCCATGCTCACCCCCATATTATCTATATGTATAATATATAATAGTGAGTAATGTTATGCAAATATTTGCTAATCCGGTCAGGTCGAGGTTGAGTACTATCCCAAATCATCATTATTAGGGTTGAAATTGTCAACCTAAACCCAACCCAAAAATTTAGTATGGTTAACCCAAACTCTTACGAAATAGTTAAGATTTGGGTTGGGATAACAAGTTATATTGACATTAATCGGGTTGATTTGGGATAGTAGATCAAATTTAAAAATAATCTCACTTTGAATAGCAAGAATGAACTCAACCCACCCAACTTATATATTAATCTCATTAGAAATATAAATGCAAAAGTAATGAAAGGATTAACCCAACCCTGAATTACTACTGGATAAGGTTTGGGCTTTTAACTTGAAGAAACCACTGAAATTAACAATTCCTCAGTGACACAAGCAACAAGGAGCCTCATTATAATTGAACAAACACTTGAATAAAATTCAAGCCTTGTAAGAATACAATAAACACTAAACCATTATTTGTGATAATGACACTTAACAACAAGAACAACAAATGGAAGCTGTAGCTCAGATTCAACTCAAACCAGAAACAAAAGGAACTGATGTTGTAGAAAGCCACACATTCCCTTGTATGAAGTTCTGCACTGTAAACTGACTAGCCTCAGTAGTATTCAGCACTCTATACCCCGGCCATTTCACCCTATTCGTCGTGTTGGAACCAGGTCCTCGATTCATATACTCCCCATAGTATAGCGTACTAAGCGCAAAGTCACCAGACCATTCCAGCCATCCAGCCGGATCAATCAAGTCATCAAGAAACGACTGCATGTACACAGTCCTCGAATACTTCTTCCATGGCCGACCCAAGTATGTCTTGAAAGATGACTTGACTGGAATGAGGTCAGAAGCAGCAGTCACCTTGCAGTTTTGGATCGAAATCCCAGTGTTCTGATTTGGGTCTTCTCTTCCTTGAGCTGTGAAGATGTTCTGTTGGTTGGAGTTGGGCTTTCGAGCATAGAGATTGCAGTTCTGAAAGACGACAGCTGCATCTCCAAAGATGAAATCGATGGTGCCGTAAATGTCGCATTCTCTGTAGAATTGGCGGAGGGAGTGGGCGTATAAGGTGTCTTGATAGCCCACAAAGCTGCATCGGTAGTATGCAGAGAGGTCTGAGCCGCTTCTGAATGCGACTGCTTGGTGTTTGCTGGGACCAGCTGCGTTCTCGAAGGTAATGTCTCGCGCGAGGAAGTTGCTGCCCATTACAGCTGCAGGGCCGAATTGAACAAGCACAATGCGCTTAACAGCTTAATAAACAATTTGCAGGGGTTTTGCTGCTTTCATCAATTCAAGTATTGCTAATATGGAAATGAAGTTTACATCCATGCAAAAGAAGTAGAACAAAATAGGATGAGACTACTAAGAAGAAGAAACAAAGATGATGATCTTTGGGAAAGAGATTCTTCCAAAAGATTGATGGTGGAAGCAATAATTTACATCGAATTTTATTGATTTGGCCCAACCAGCTGATTATGGAGAAAGGAAAATTCTATATGCACCCACCTATTTTGCCGAGCACACTCACATTCCTTCCTCATGTAATTTTTTTTTAAAGGTGGGTGTGCTCAACAAAAGTAGGGGTGCATATAGAATTTCCCAATGGAGAAATGTATATCACTCTTTGATTAAGTTGGCTTGAAAACTTTGGTTGTCCAGTATCATCTACAGGGATGTTTTTAAGGGTGTCCGTGCCCTGGATTGGGTAATGCTTAAGCAAATCTAGGCCCAACCCGATTTTAATTAGAAATACAGGCGCACATCCAGATTAATCATGTCAGCTTGAGCCCACCCATTTAGTCAATTGGGCTCGGCTAGCCAGTTTTTTCTTTTGACTTTTCAGGCTTTCTATCACTTGTTTCTGTAGAAAAAAGTCACTAAACTAAAAGCAATACTTACTAGGGCCGGGCCGGGCCACGTGCTTCAATCTTTTTTTCATTCATCCAACACTGGCCTGACTCATGAGCAACCTTGGATGTTTTTAGAATGATAAAAATTTACAATCTGTGAATTCCTGGTTGTATGGCCAAAGATAAGCGGTTTCAAATTCTCCTTGACTACAAAGAAAGTGATTTTTATGGACTTGAGGAATATTAGTTAAAATTCTCCTTTTCTATATAGAAAAGTACTGGACCATATTGTAGAGCAGTGGCACTCACAAAAATTGGAGCCCTTTTCTGCTGCATTGAGGAATCCTTCGCATGGCGAGACTCTGTCAATATCTTTAACTCCCTTTCTTTTGAGGACAAGATTGATAATAAAAAAAAAAGAAAACAGTACTGTTGGCATGCGGAGTCTTGGAGGTGAAAACCCTCAGCACTATACAAATGTACCCTTTAAAGTGCCATTTGTCTATAGTAATATAGAAGGGTAAAGAATGGACTGTAAGTTGCAGAGGTTTGAGTACCATGGTTTAATTTATTAAAGGAATGTTTGCATACTCCTATTTTCAAGGGAATTTTATTTTCTATCCCCACCCCACTCCAGTGGAGAAAATATTTTTACTAATTTATTGAAACTTGCATTGCTTTTGATATTTTTTCAACATACGGTATTTCGTAAATAACTTTTCAATTATGTGAAGATTTAATGAGTTTTTATTGGGCAAGGGACTAAAGGCGCCTAGAAGATTAAAAAAAAAAAAAAAAAAAAAACTCCCCAAGAGTACAGCTATGCATGAGGCAAAGTTGTGCAGAAGACTTTTTCTAAAATATAAAAAGAGGCCAAGTCATGATAAGAATCCCACTAAAAACTCCTAGGGAAATTCTATATGCACCCCATAATATGCTGAGCACACCCACATTCTAGAAAAAAAAAAATTACTGTTCATAAGGAATGTGGGTGTGCTCAGCATATTAAGGGGTGCATATAGAATTTCCCAAACTCCTAACAATGGGCGACAGCTTACAGGCACTTGTTCTCAGGTATTTATAGTGCAGACTCCTGAACAGGACAAATCCCAAACGAATGCATATCATGACTCGTGATGGAACATGACCAAATCATACCTTTCATTGGTCACTAATCATTCAATTAATGATTTTTATTTATCGAATGAGGGCAATCATAAGTTCTCTTAATGCTAATTCCATTGCTACAAATCTCATAAATTCATTACCTTTCATTGTTTGACCCGCATGACCGGAATAAGAATTTAAATGGGTCAAATAGAGTCCACCATCATTTCTAAACTGTTTTGAACCGTGTGGTTTTTTTTTTTTTTTTTTTTTTTTTAAAGAAAAAAAAACTCAACCTGGATAGTTTCAATTTGGGTTAAATGAGTTTACCCACATTGGATGCAGGTTTAATATGGGTTGAATTGCAACCTCTATATAAAACTCTTGAAAAACCCAACCCATTTTGACCTGACCGGACCTGTCTACACCCCCCCCACAATACCCGATTCTCCGATTACCCGGAGATTTCTACCCATTAAAAACTGGATCTGGGTCCTTATTTAGGCCACGATAAGTACATGATTCCAGGTCCGGGTCCACCTTAGTTCGGACCTGTGGACCCGAGACCCGACATGTTACCTCAATTTTTAAAAATCTGTCCCAAAAACCATGTTATATTAATAGGATTTTCTACCCAAACCTGGACTCAGATCCAGACCCGTCTCATATATGGTTCTGGTTCTGGAGCCAAGAAACAGGTTCCAAAACGGTTCCGGATCCGGTTCCACAATCTCCTTAACAGTTCCGGTTCTGGTGGACCCGGACCGGAACCGACCCGTTTAGAACCGTAAGTAAAGGTGAAAAAAAAGAAAATGAAGCCTCTTGGAGGGAGTAGCACGAGCACGTGCTTAAAATAAAAGAATTAAAAGTAATCATATTACTACTTTTATACAAGGGGGCTCATGGGCTGGGATATATTATTTTGGCCAATTTAAAAATAGAGCCACAATTGGGTGAAGTACTCGAAACCCTAAATCCTGGCATGAGTTGAATGAGGAATGTTACTAATTTAGTAACAATTTGTCCAAAAACTTGCTAGAAAGCCCGTACAACTAAGAAAAGGCCTAATTCTGCCCAGTCCAATTGACTATATGGCGGGCTTGGGCCTGACATTTACAACCCATCTCGAGCTTTGGCCACATACAATCCGGTGTTTATAAAGTTGGACCAAGCCTAGATATGCCTCAACCAGATTTGAAAGCCTGCTCAGCTGGTTAGGAGTGTGGGTGTGTGTTACAGGGCATGGGTTCGGGTCCTCGATTTCAATTTCAAAGGTGAGCTCACAGTTCAATTTACTGTGTTAGCTCAAAACCGGGCTCCATTGTCCAGCATATCTGTTGCCCACTATTCACCAACAGTGGGCCCCATGGTTCACCTTCGGGTCCTAATAAATAGGAGAGTTAGCACAGAAGGCCACCACGGTTAACCCATGCTGCAGGGTTTATGGCGCTATCAATTGGATCGTTGCCATGCTGACAACGTAACAAACGCCCCGTTGGTCAATTTAATGAGTTAGTGCAGAAACCGCCCATATGTCCTGTTGGGCCCAACTGGAAAATTGAAAATCAGAAGATGACATGGCCTAGGGGTGCATGTGTCCGAAATCAGTTTGATCACATCACTATAATTAAAAATCCAAGGGTGGAATACGTCCAACTCTGTGTAAAATTGGGGTACTGCTACTTCTGGGGTCATAGATGCCCCTTATGAGAACACACACACAAAAAAGAAGCGCTGAAATAGGAACATCTGAGAATTTGCCAAATTTGTGATTAGGCATCAAATTGTGCAAATTTCACCAGTGTTCCAAAATAAAAATAAAAACAATGTCCACCAGTAAGGGTGCATTTGTGCCAGAAGATGATTCCATAAAATACTTTGGCCCCCATAGAGCTGGACTTCACATGCAATTTATTTATAAGAGAACATTTTCAGGTAGGAATGCTAGATTCCTCCCTCCTCATAAAAGGAAAAATTTACACTATAAAATCCGCTCATTGCACAAACACGCCATGAACATACAGTTTAGTGTCCAATTTAGATTTATTCTAATTGAGAAGGGCTGGTGTTTTCAAAGAAATTCATTACTGATAGATGGGCCACCCCAATGAAAACTTTTGAAAAAGGAAGAAAGACAAGAGAAGTGAAAGGTACTGTGAAGAATTTCAACTTACCCACAGTGGCTGACCGGTATGTAGTGTAGTTATCTACGACATTCCGACTAGCCTTCACCACCGTCTTCTCAATCCCATCTCCAATAAACATCAAATTGCTCTTCTTCTTGGCAACATCAACATTCTCCAGATAAGCCCCTTGCTTTATATAAATCACAAATCTCCCCGTAGTCCCGTTGGGCGCCGCAGCCACTGCTTCACTGATAGTCGTGAAGTTCCCACTCCCATCTTTCGCCACAATCAAGTTGGGTTTCGTCCCATTCAAGCTTGTCTGCAAAAGCCTTCGATCCTTTCCTGAGACCCACGTAGGAAATCCATCCACAATCTCTCCATAGCCAGAAAAAACCTCCTTAGAACTCCTACCCCGCTTGGGCTTTTTATTCGTCTTCTTCTTCAAAAGAACAAGTGAATTGCTAACCAGACGTGTAACATGATACAACCGGTCCTTAATCAGCTTCCTCACATACTCGTTGTCCCCATGTGAGAACCCATCAAGGCATGTGTACTGATTTGTGATGCTAGCGCTCAGTAGAGTCTTCAAGTCGTTCAAATTCTTGCTTGAACTGGAAATGTTGGTTAGTTCAGATACACACGTATGGAGCTGATCGATTGTGTCGTCAAATAGCTCGAGGCAGTCATCGAGCGCTTGCTGTTGTAAAGGATCGAGCTTTGGGAGGTTTTTTCTGATGCCAGAGCAGTTGGTTGAAGAGAGGCGGACTGATTGGACAGTTTGGTTTAAGGTGTTGGAAATGATCTGAGAGATGGATTTGTGGGTAATGTCAGGGATTGATAAGAGAGTAGAGACGCATAGGTCATGGTACAAGGTTTCTTCACATACGGATTTTGCTATTTGCAAATGTTTGTGGATGTGTAGATGGGTTGGCTGTTTTGGGATGTTTTTGGTTGGTGGGGTTGTGAGAAATAGTAAGAATACAAGTGTGGGGATTGATACGAGGGAGAGTAGGATTTGAGCTTTTCTCTTGAGATTCTGCATTGTGTAAGGTAAGTGGGCAATGTTGTTTCAGAGGAATTTGGGAGGGGCTTGTGTTTGTAAAGGAAGATGGGAGGAGATATGGATAAATAGGAGTTGGGTGCAAGGTAAGTGGGCAATGTTGTTTCAGAGGAATTTGGGAGGGGCTTGTGTTTGTAAAGGAAGATGGGAGGAGATATGGATAAATAGGAGTTGGGTGCAAGGACTGATTGAGTGATGGATATAAATTGCATTTGTTTGGGGGAACGAGATTTGTTAACTTCTTGTTCTGAGCAAAGGTACCTTGTGTCCTCTTTTTTTTAATCATGTTGAAGTGCATGCGGAAAGTAAAGGAATAAGATAGGGTTAGATTGTACCGTTTGTTTGATTGTTACTGGATTGGATTCAGAAAAAAGCATAGAACTTATTCTCAAGAGGGGTGGAGCCTGAAATTTCTAAGAGTCCAAATTGTCACGGGTGGAACCAGAAATTTTGTTTAGGCTGTCGATGAAGCCTGGATCCCCTGAGAGTCCGTCACATGCTTCGCATAGTTGATTTTGTTCAAATCCGTTGTGGGACTCACCTATTGATAATCCAGACTACTCCAAATAAATATCATGCCCTCCATTGATATATCTTCAGATTTTACTTCAATAGAAATTGTATTCATCTAAAATAGTGAACATGATTGGTAACATGATTACTGCATATGATTGTGCTAATCACTTTATCCTATGTGCAGCTGAACTTTACTTAATCAGATTAGCTTGTATCACCTTTTGTGATGGAATTGGGCCATTTTTTTTTATTTCTTTTAATAATTAATACTGATATTCACCAATCATATATGTCTATATACAATGACTCATTTGTGATTTAGATCGTTAAACTTCTGAAAAAGGAGCTCATATATGACAAATCAAGTGGTTAGTAGTGTTAGTATAGTATTGTCAATAGGAAAAATGTCCATTCCTCATGTTAGTTAATGTAGCACATTAGCTTTCATTTTTAAATGAACTTAGGTTTATTGTATTATGTATCAAACTTGTTTCATTATACAACCAATCATATAGTTTTAAGTAAGCATGTTTCAATCAAAAGCATAAAGTGCATTAATCTTGTAATAGATATGTGAGGCCCACCCTATCTCTCATAATAATAAGGTGAGAGTATCTCTCATAAAAACATCACATATATATATAGAGAGAGAGAGAGCAAGGCTCTCCTAAGTTCAAGCTTAAAATAAGGTAAGTTCAAGTGTGTGATGGGGCTCAACTGGGGACCCACATGGGGATGAGAATTGGGGGATATCAAGGACTCCCTAGAATCTTTCTCTCTGCAAAAAATTAGTCACAATTGTAATTTCTATTATCTCCATATGGGCCCAAAAATTTAATGGCCAACAGTCCATTTGGAACGATACATAGTCGATCCAACAGTCCAATAAATTCAGTTATGACCAAAAGTTGGTAGACATATGCAATTTAGGAGGGTCATGTGTTTGGTCTATTTGGATGGACCAAAGGTGCGCCACAAGCATGAGCTTATGAGATTTTATCCTAAGCTTGAGCTTAGTAGAGCCTTGCTGATATATATATATATATATATATATATATATATATATATATATATATGGGAAGTACTCCTATGAGAGAAACTCTCACCAACTTTATGAGAGATGAGTGAGGGGCCTTACTTTCATATCCACTCTCACCAACTTAAATGCAAGGACCTCCAACTTAAATGTGAGGGCCCCCACCCATCTTTCACCAAGTTGGTGAGAGTATCCCTCATAGGAGTACTTCCCTATATATATATATATATATATATATATAGATATGGAGAGAGCATCTCTTACCTTATTATGAGAGATAAGGATGGGAGCCCTCACATTTAAATTGTTAGCAGTGGATATAAATGTGAGGAGCCCCACATTTTCTCATAGTAAGGTGAGATGAGCATCTCCCATATATATATATATATATATATATGAGGTGCTCCTGTGAGAGACACTCCCACCTTATTATGAGAGATAAGGTAAGAGCCTTCACATCCATATCTAAAGTCAACAACTTAAATGTAAAGGCCCTCACCTTTATCTCTCATTGTAAGGTAAGAGTGTCTCTCACAAGAGCACATCCCTATATATATATATATATATCAAGCCAAGTTCAAGCTGCCGGCTCCTCAACAAGCCACCCAGCCCTATGATACACATGATTTTATTGGATTATTTCCCTATAGATAATGGATATCTTAAGATTACACATTAAGATGCCATTTGACAAGTCTACTTTTCATGACTGCTAAGTTTAAAACTGATTCAATTAGATATTCGATGTGCTTTAGACCATTTGACAAAGTTAATGTGTAATATGCTTGATTTAATTTGGCCAGCTTGATCTTCTCTCTTTTTCCAAGGAGCGAAAAGGTAACTTTTTAAATAGGCACGAATGCTTACAACAATCGTGCACCTTTTATCTTTTCCTGACAAATTTACCTATATAATTTTTATAGCATGTTAAGTTTTCATGTACTACTTTTACATGACAAATTTGGTTTCTATATTTACTTTGTGAAAATCTGCCTATCTAACTTTCACAGCATGACAATTTTTCTTTCTCTAGTTGAATCATACTTGGTAAACATGCTACTTGTTAGAAGATTTAATTGAAACTACTCTATATCAAACATATTTATTTCTTTCACCACTATTTAAAAAAATGTTAAGACTTGTCAAACAAGCCGTACCTAGGGAAGCTGATGTTAAATCTTTTTTTAGGAGGCCACAATGTAAAAGGAATCATATCTCAGTCTTTTTGAGGTTTGCACAATGTAAAAGAAATCATATCTCTCTCTCTCTATCTATCATATTTGAAGTACATTGTTAAGCATTTCTTTCAATTCTTGTTCTTCCTCTCTCCCTCTGGAAAGGGATTATATTCAAAGTACATGATTATAAAAGTTCTAACCATCCCTTTAATTTCATGATCTTGATTAGATGCATGTAATCATCAAAAAAAAAGTCAAATGAAAACCATTCTTATCCTCAATTCACAGCAGACACATAAGTCACTGAAGAGGGTTCCAAAGCTGGGGTTGGGGCTGCTATTGTCATCCAACGAATCACGTGTATAGCCACAAAAGTACTTAATGAATGAGTCTGCTTCCCACCCTGTCACCCAACTTTCTCCATTTTTCAAATAAAAAAGGAGAAACGCGTCAATGCTATAATGCTACCTTCCTACCTTTTGGGCCCAAGGACAAACCACGTGAGCTGTATTCCCTGCAAAGAAACCACATTCCTACTTATAAATATAAAACACAGACTGATGGATGCTATCCTCTCTAAACCTGAATCCTATGAGACTTCAATCTAGACAAATTATCTGTAAACTCTACAATGTTGTTTGTATATTAAAATCTGAACGGTTCAAAATATATGCCTTCTAACTATATATGGAACCCTTAAATTTTACTTCAATCTAAACTTTCTTCACCGTCGGACTGACTGTTTGATGGAAAAAACATGATTAACACAATTTATACATATTCATCATCCCTTTTCTCATCAAGTAGTCAATCCATTAGTGGGCGAAATCCGCATTGACGTAAACTTTGAAAATGCCCCATTTATCTTAAGAGAATTTATTTTAAACGGCTCAGATTTTAACAAAGAGTCCCACTGTGATAAGCTCCACTTCTTTTAACTCAGGATTTCCATAGGTTGAAGACTCACGTGATCCGAATTGCGAGCTCATCCTCTCTCTGTCAAATATATGGGCCCAATGGCATGATTCCTACTTCATTTATTTCCATAACTTATGATTCCCACTTCTCACGTTATTATTCTTTTCCTGTACCTGAGAGAGATTGGTCGGACCCCAAAGGGGTACAGTGATCATGTAGTGGGTATGATCTGTTACTATCCATGGACCATTTCCACCCTCTGATTGGTGTGGGGGCCATTAATTGTGATGAACCGATCACCTAAAATGGCACAGGACCATGGGTGCATCATGACAGTGCAGTACCATCCGACCATAGGAATAACATGAACATGTATGCACATGGACCATATTTGGACCAACCAAAATTCTACCATGTTCTACTAAAGAGTTGGCTTTTTTTTGTGGAGATACCCCATCACCAGGTCCATGTAGCCATCAGTTGGGCCATTAGCATCAACCAAGTTTCACTCTCATTGGAATTTAGCCCACCACTAGATTGATCATGTTAACTAATTTCGACCAAAGCCAATGAATGAACAAATACAGGGGCCATTTATTGTGAGTTGTTTAGATGTTATGAGTAAACTCTGCTAAATCTTCCGTGACTAGAGCATGAGATAATTTAGAGCATGGTTGCAAGGCACCGCGGAAAGTTTTTCAATTTTTTATCAGAAAACTATTTCTGACCTCCCCTCATTGAAAATGGTTTTCTTCTCTGAAATTGTAGAAAAAAGTAGTTTGTTTTTCATATTTTTCTTGAAGAAAAGTGGCTGCACTGAATAAGAAATTTTAAATACTACAAAAAGAATATATTTTTTCACTTTCCATAAATTTTCCACAGAAAATTGTCCGCACAAACGTGCCCTTAAACTTAGAAATGAAGAAATGGAATTGCAAGACAGACAAAAAGACAAAGGAAGATACATGATCTGCACGAGAAAAAAGACATGGCAGTCATTTGACAGATGATAACGAAAGAGGCTTTTGTTTATATTTCTCTAGGCCCACTGGTGGTTAGAAATTTTGTTTATATATCTCTAAGCCCACTGGTGGTTAGAAATTCAGATCAAACAATAATATACTAATTCCTAATAAATCTCAGCCATGTCATTAGTGGTGGGTTCAGGATTTTCGTTTGAGGGGTGCAAACCTTGATAGGGAGTTTAGTTTTGGGGGCAAAGTATGGATTTTCATGTGAATTTTGAGGACAGGCTTATGATTTTTAATGAATTTTCTGAAACACACTGTGATTTAATTAACGAGTGCAGCCGTACCACGTGATTGTGCCCGGGTCCACCCTGCATGTGACCACACCAGATTTAACAATCTCATAGTAACATTTCATTGTACCACATTTGTGTAATTTATAGTTTATACTCCACCTCACAAAGTCATAATTCCGTACTGTTCACGCAAAAAAATTAATCAAGCTCAGCCTTACAATTTTTATTATTTTATTTTTTTATAGTGTTCATCGTGAAATCTCACTTGTTAACATGTGAATGCCATAAAACTCTCTCTTTTCTCATGATCGAAAATATCAATCACACTCACATAGTCACATTTCAGTTTACCTACATTACTGTATTAGTTTTAACTTACATAACACAGCTATAACTAGTTCAGGTATTGATACCTTGACATGAATGCCAAGTTTTAACACATGATTTTAGATATTCTATCAGCCAATGATGAAGCATTGAGTGATAGGATGATATTTCTAACTTCTGCTAACTCATCGGGTTCAACAAAGGGTTGTTCTGTTGGTTGGGGAATCCACCTCTCGCCTGGATGACCAGGGAATAGGGATCTACCTCGGTCACTCCTCACATGTGCAAGTTCTCTCTTTTTTTGTGTGCAAGTCCCACTCTCCACGGGTACGGGTTCTCCCTCCTTGCATGTGTGAATTTCGCTCCTCTCTCTCCCTCTCTCTCTCTATCAGTAACAATAGGCAAACACTTTAACTATATTGGCTTGGGATAAAAAAAAAAACTGGTTTTCGCCTTAGGGGTCCTAAACATAAGGGCTGGGGGGAATGTAAATTGGATCGGATCCCTTGTTTGGACCAAACAGGGTTTCAGGGGGTGCCACATGGGGAAAAGAGTTTTTTTCTTCTTTTCATAAGAAGATAATTTTTTTTGAGATGGGATGTGGCACCTTTCTCCATGTGGCACCCCCTCACAAGGGATCCATTTCCATATAAATTTGGTTTGGATCGAAATCCATGAAGAATTAGCATCAATCATGACCAGAACCTTACCAGGTGGAACGTCTTGGTTTTGACTGAATTTTAAAACCAAAGTTGACCCACTCACAAGGCCTTCCTTATCAAGATTCTTAAATAATCAACTAAAGTTAAAATCTGTCGCTAAAATCTAGCCAAGTTTCAGCATGAGATTCTTGCTATAATCAAGTTGTTGTCAATCTTATTGTAGTGACTACGTTTATAATTTTACCATGATTTTTACATTAAAATTCCTTCAGAATTAAGTATGTCAATCTTTTTGTGCTATGGGTGCACAAAAATTCCGCCGATTCTTAAAACAGATCCGATCCGCAGATTTTTAACCGAACCGAAGGTAAACTAAATAGTAACAGATTGAAAGTCTTGTTATCCGTTAGCAACGGATCGGTGATGGATTTCACTCTCAATCCACCAATTCAATCCTCTTATTAGATCCGTTGACATTAAATATAAAAAAAAAACCATAAGGGGTCTAAATATTAGTTAAGAGGTCTAAACTTAAGGAGTCTAAATATAAGTTAAGGGGGCTAAATATATTTGTAATTTGTATTTTCTTTTTTTCTTTTTTTTTTTTTTGTAGATTGTTAGATCTCTTTCTTTAACATTAGATTCGACAAATTGAACGGATTAATCCGATCTGATTCAATCCTCCATAGATCGGATCGGATCGGTTATTAACAGTCACAGATTGGTAATGGATTTCAAATCTATCAATCTGTCGGTAATGGATTGGTAACGAATTTGACCTAATCTGCATCAATCCGATCCGTATGCACCCATAATTTATGCTTATGTTCCTGCATTCTTACATTTCACACTGATATTTATAACAATTACTTTTACTTCAATCTACATACCTTCTTTGGGATAAGACTGAGTCCTACAAGGGTTGAACAGGGTGTGGCCGCAACCAATGGCCGAACCAGGAAGTCTTCCTTGGGGCTCCATGTTAAAAGAAAAAGTTTCTTGGTGGGGCCATGGTCCCCTTGCCCCCCACTTATTAAATTTTTTTTTATTGGTGGGCCATGGGCCCCCTTGTCCCCACCTAGTTCTGGCCAAGCCCACCTACATGTGTGACAATGATGTCACCAGTGGCAAAAGTTGACCCGAACCGCCAACCTGACCCACAATCCAACCTGTGATATATATAGGTCTGTCATAAATTAGGAGAACCTAACCTGGAATAAAAAGGGTCGAGTTAGGGTCAACCCACATAACCATCCCAACCCATTGAAATAGGTTGGTTTAGGGTCAACCATATTACATTAACCTATTTAAATAATTTGGTGGTCTGATATTTTAGAACTTAGATGGTCTATTTATCATGTCTATTTTATCATGTGAAATGAGAGGAGCTTTTGTTGGTCTTCTTTTGGCCTGCAATTTAACTCAAATATAGTCTTAATTTTTAAATTGGATTGGGTTTAGGTTATGCTTTTCTACAAGTTGGGTTAAGTAAAATGGGTTGTTGGGTTGGATTGACCCACAACGGGTGCGGATTGAAGTTTCCTACTGGGCTGGATTTCAACCAGCAGATATACCTTGTTAACACAACCCCTTTGCCCGACCCGTTTGCGCCCCTTAGTCAACCGTGGTCAATTGCCTCCTCTCAACTTTTAGAGTTCAGACTATAGTCACATTGAGCACACCTTGCTTCAGCACATGCGGCGGGTCTCCAATCAAAAGCAGGAGGATTTATTGTATAACATAACACAGTCCGAACTAGGGGTGTTCATGGGCCGGGCTGGGCCAGACTAAGGCATATCCAGGCCCGGCCCCACCTTAGAAACACTGGCTCAAGTCCGATACGGGCCATTAAAGTTAGGCCCAAACCAGCCCATTTAATCAATCAGGCTGGGCTGAACAGGGCTTTTCATCATTTTCATGGGCATTAAAACACTAATTAAATTAAACTACATGCATTTCTTACACAAGTCGGGCTGGGCTGTGGGCTTTCAATCACTTAATCCAAGCCCGGCCCAAAGTGGACTAGGCCCAGGTCAGGGTCAGGGTCGGGCTGGCCCGGCCCATGATCACCCCTAGTCCGAACGCTTTATATGGGTCAGATAGAATCTTGGTCTGCTCATGGCTGATACAAAAACGACCCAACTGGAGAAACATAATTGGGGTGTATTGAGCGGACCCTTGATAGACAGAGTAGAGCTTTGGAAGTCCTTGATCAATTTTGATGATGAATACAACTAGATTGAATTCAATCAGCGGCCCATGATGAATAGCATATATCAGCATTCATGATCCACGGCCCATGAGGCACAAAGATAGTGAACACTGTGGAAGAAAACCTACTGGATCTCATCGCCACAATGTTGTTGAAACTGGGTTGGAATTTTTGTAAAGCCTTTTATTCACAGGTTCATGCACGAGCAGCTCAATTGGTTATGAAATAATCTCATCATCAAATGGGAATCAAGCATTTTAATTGGTTAACTTGACATAAATTGGCCTGTCATTCCCCAGCCGAGTTGTATGTAATACATACACCTCAGGAAGTCTAGCAATCATGGTAAAATGGGTTCCAAAATTGCATTTTTAAAGAGGTGAGGGTGGTGGATATAGGGGGGAGATGTAGATGGGCTCCATGCGTTCCTATGATTTGATTTACAAGTGCGAAGGTTAGCGTTCAGTTTTCATTAAAAGGGGGATGGATAATTTAATCGCCATTTACGGATTTTTACATTTTTTTTTCTTCAATTCAACCACTTTTAGACATGAATTTCATATAATTGCTAGTAATTCAAACCCATGCAAAAAAAAAAAAAAGGAAGGGCCAATAGTAAGCATCAGTTAAATTTTGTTGGGCTCTAGTTCGACCAAAATAAAAAGATGCTCTAATGACCACTTCTTGTAAGACCGCTAAGCTTGATGACATGAGAGGAGAGACAGAGAGGGCTGTGGGAACATCAAACCAAAGAAACCCGACGGTGGCTCACTTGGGACACGGTTTGCTTCTGGAAGTCGAGGGTGGGTGCACACAAGATTTATCCGACTCTTCTTAGGCCCGTAGGTAGGCTTGTCAGTGGGACAGGCCGAGCTTGGACTTGAGATATCCATCTTCGTCTCGAAAGTTGGACCAGCCTGCCAGGGGTTGTCTAATCATGGCCCTAAATTAAATGGGCCTACGTCAAATCACATCCCGTGCGAGCCCGAGCTGAGCCAACGATCTTGAATATAAACTAATCATTTTCTAATTATTCATATTGTGTCACCGGGCTTTAAACCCTCCCCTTTTTTTTCGGACTTGAGACCAACAATACAAGGCAACAAGCAACGTGTCGGAGTCAAAAACATGCACTTGACATGCACGCTAATAAGAACTTTTATCTATATAGTATGATTGTCATAAAAAAATGTAGAACATATCCCAAAACGACATATCCCGACACAAATACTCTGAAACATAACTATTGATGTGATCAGCAAAATTTTATGTATTATTAGTTACATACATTAAATACTTAATCAATGGGGTTTGAGTATGTGAACATAGGCACTTGGAGGGAGTTGTCAGAACCATTTGTATGGGTCCCGAGTTTACTTGATTGCATGGGTATACAACTACAAGGCCTTATAAATAGTTTAATATTTTCATATATATCAAGATGACGTTGGGCATATATAGATCATATTCAGTTAGATTTTTTTTTATAAAACAAGGAGTTTCTTTTGTGGTTAAGATCTTTTTTCAAGTGGGCCACTCATTAGAATCAGTCCTAAATGATCCACATTTTATGTTTATTTTCCTTTTTTCTAAGTGGGTCATACTTAGAACCTAATGAAGAACTCATGTGAGAATGAAGGAAAAGCATGAGGAGAAAGAGGAATTGCTTGAAATATAGATTCTATATTTGAAAGGCCAAATAGTTATTAGGTAAGAAAGTTTTCAGGAGAAAAATAAGGGATATGAATTGCGTTCTCCTATGTTTTGGAAGAAATCAAGATAAAAATGCCCTTATCACTTTTGAAAGTTCTTTCTCTCTAAAAGGAGATAAGAATGTTGAGGAGGGGCAAAAGAGGTAAAAAAATGAACATTTTCTTATAAGTTTTAAAATTTCCACCTTTTAAAGAATCAACAAAGTTGAAGAGGGACAATTTGCCCCCCTCCCCCCCTCCCCCCGAATTAGGATCCTCTGAGTGGGTCTATGCATGGTGACCGTGAGTGGACCACTCGGGGTCCACCACGTCACCGCAGGTAGCCCCTGCCAGGATGCATGGCAGGCTACCCTCGATGACATGGTGGACCGTGAATGGTCCACTCACTATCACCGTGGAGTTTTATTTTATCATATCCAAACTCCTCACTTTGCCACTGCCACCGAGTGGGACCCTATTGATCATGGGACAGAGGGGGATCAAAAGATCCAAGTAGAGCCAACCTAGTTATGAAGTTTAAAGTTAATCTATTGCCTCTAACCCCTTCATCTGTAATCTATAAGTTTAATGACTTTATATCAAATAATAAAAATTGACTCTTAATCCAACTGTTCCTGCGACTCTCTAATTAGAGTAGTGCTAGAAAATTTTACGTTTGATTTGACCATTGCCTCATACGTGACATTATTACTTCTTTATAGGGAGAGCTTCTAAATAAAAATAAAATCAGGATGCATTTTTCATGGAATATGTGGACCCTTTGTTTGCAAGGAATTTAATTCCTAGCAATCATGGTAAAATGGGTTCCAAAATGGGAGGGTGAAGCAAATAGGGTGCGTTCCTATGATCGATTTGATTTACAAATTACAAGTGCAAAGGTTGGGTGTTCATTTTTTGAGATAATTTAATGGCCGTATTTTTTTTTCCTTCAATTCAACTGCTTTTAGAAATTTAATGGCCATTTGGGTCATCACATTTTTAATAGAATTGCTAATAATTCAATTCCTTGCAAACCAACGGGTCAATAGGAAGCATCAGTTAAATTTTGTTGGGCTCTATGATCAGTTCGACCAAAATAAATAGATGCCTAGGAGCAAAAGGTCTAACGACCACTTTCTGTAAGACCACTGAGCTCTTCATTGTGCAATCAGTTGTTGAACACTTATGGGGGCACGGAGCCAACTAAAAACTTAAAAAAGGAAATTGATTAGTATTTGAAAATGTAGGATTCAAACCAATATACAAACTTTCATTAGATTTACAATCTGTCAATTTTTTACCACACTCTCGAGTCTCTGACCACTCCACCCTTGCCGGGAGGGAACTCAAAAGGTTCCCAAAATAGGGAAGGTGGTGTGTGACCAAATAGGGAGGCCCTCCATCAGACATGATAAATCCATGTTTTATACATGATCAACTAATGGTGCCCCAAAGTGCTTCTTCAGGAGTGAATTTGATTTAGTTTAATATATTTAGAAGAAATCATTTATTTTGAATGGTTTAGATTTTCAATAAGTAATCAAAAGTATCTACACGGCCTTGAACCTGTGGTGATCTGGGCTTTAACTTCTATCATTTTCAAAATGAGCTGTGCCGCTCCAGTGGAATCCGATTCAGCTAGGGCCTAGGGGAGAAGCAAGCATGGCATAATCACACCTATCACACCTTCCCAATATAAAAGCAAACCTTTCACTTTGTTTGTAGTATGGTTTTCCTTTTCTCGTCCAATATTCCATGATGTGGAGCCCCCATCACATCAATGCTATTACCACCCCACCTCATATGATGAAAAGACCCGACCTGCATCAGGCCATACATCTGTAACCGCATGAAGTAACTTCAAGGGATCATCTTGTGACTTCTCTCAATTATCCCATGCATGTGAAGGAAGTGATGCTAATTCCTTACCACCTTCTTGTTATTTTAGTTTTATATCTTCCTCTATACAAGTAATAGTGATAAAAGAGAGAGAATCCCTTTCTTCCAAGACAAACCATACTCATATTCCCTAGTGCTACATTGACAACAAAACCTATTTAGAAAGATACATTCAAACATCTTCTCTTTCCTTCTTCATACTAGCCTAACCATGGCATTGGCTAAATTCATGTTCATTTGCATCCTCCTACCTACAACACTTGAAGCTCTTTCATCTCCTTCTACTACTTCTACTACTTTCAATGAAGATATCCAAACTACAGAAATCTTGCTAAAACAAGCATGCTTCAGCACCATTGACCCCAATTCATGTGTTGCAAATATCCAAACTGAATGCGAAAGGAAGGGCCAGACGAACCCCATTTCAATCATCCACTCTGCGGTTAAGGCGACCATGGAGGAGGTGCAACGGACGATCGACTTGGTCTCAAGGTTCACCTTGCTCTCTAACAATCTCCGCGAACAGATCGCGGTCGAGGACTGTAAGGAGCTGCTGGACTACTCGATGGACGAGCTCGGAGGCGCAATGTTGGAGATGGAGAAGATCCGATCGGGTTCAAGAAGCATTCAAAGAGAAGGCAACCTGCAAGCATGGCTAAGCGCCGCTCTCAGTAACCAAGACACATGCATGGAGGGATTTGAAGGCACTGATGGTCGTGTGATGAATTCTATTAAGGGGAGTTTAAACCAAGTCACACAACTTGTTAGCAATGTCTTGGCTATGTTCTCAAGCATTCACAGCACCCCAATGCGGCCAACAGAAAATGCTACTGCAAGTGATAAGGACATTGAATTTCCACCGTGGGTCTCCATGCAAGATCAATATCTTGTGCATGCCACTCCTTCACAGATGCCGGTTGATGCAGTTGTGGCGGCGGATGGGAGCGGACAGTACCGATCGATCGTGGAGGCAGTGAATGAAAGTCCTGATCACAGTGCAAGGAGGTATGTAATCTATGTGAAGAAGGGGTTGTATAATGAGAATGTGGTGTTGAAGAAGAAGAAGATGAATATAATGTTAGTAGGAGATGGGATGGGGAAGACGGTTGTTTCTGGCAGTAGGAATTTCTTGCAAGGGTGGACTACTT
The DNA here is from genome assembly GCA_028538565.1 of Umbellularia californica. NCBI lineage: Eukaryota > Viridiplantae > Streptophyta > Magnoliopsida > Laurales > Lauraceae > Umbellularia > Umbellularia californica. The sequence goes on from JAPQWN010000010.1 coordinate 53,091,013, forward strand.
TCAGGACTGCAACTTTTGGTGAGTGCCATAGATACTTTTGTTGAGTTTGCAGTTAGGAATAACATTTCCACTTTCCAGTGGAACAGATATGGACCAAGACAACCAAGGCCTGGCTAGGTTTAGGCAAGGCTTTTGGGCCTGCCCAATTACCCGGTTACTTGATGGACTTGACCAGGTTGAGGACCATATTAAGTCCCATTTATAGGTGTGTCTGTGTCTAAGTTGGGCCGTGTATGGACTATGCCCGAGTACTTTTAAATAGACATTTTTATGTAGAGAAATATGCTTTATATATTATGCCATATTATCTTATTTGACGTCCCTAGACAAACCCTAAGCATGGAACAACCTGGTTTGTGGGATCACTTGAGAACATGACAATTATGGATGGTGGGGTGTTTGAAAGGTCTCCCTGTGACCTATACAAACGTTGTTCTAGAACTGCCAGACCGTTCATGGAATAGCCTGGCATGTGGACTTAGATAAGATAATAAAAATAATTACGAGGCCGCGTGTTTGTAGGGGTGCTCATGGGCCTGTCCAGTGAGGCCCGATAAGGTTTCAGCCTGTTTTGGGCCCTGCTTGGATTAAGTGATAGAAAGACCAAAGCCCGGCTCTAATAAGGAACGCTTACCATTTATAGTTTTTCCAAACAATTACTGGAAAGCCCATACAACCCATAATAAGGCTGGTTCTCCTGGTTTCATTGACTAAATGGGCGAGTTGGGTTTGACATTTACAGCCCGCCTGGATGTGCCTCAGCCCGGCCCATGAGCACATCTAAGGTGTTCGAAAGATCTTCCAACAACCTGAGTCTTCCCAAAATTAGGGATTCATTTTATCAAGTGTAGCACCTGAGATGTCTTTTCTTTGTTGCAAGCAAACATCCACCTCCTTTCACTAGCTGAGGCTGGAACTGTGCCTGTTGTAGAATTGGCCTAGCCCAGTTAGAACTATTAGAAAAGAACTACATATATGGAGGCAGTGAATTGAATGAGGTGTTGATGTTATTCCTATTTGGAAATGAAAGATTGGGGCTTATTCGTCAGTGGCTGCAACTTGGGTACACCAGTTATTGTCTTGGGAAAGGCTGAAGCCTGGATGAAACCGAATTACCACTTCCAGGTGACAAATTATACATGTAGACAAGGGTGCCAGGCCCAGTTCAGAGTCATAATGCCAAGCCCAAGTGCAGTCAAAATTTTACTCAGGCATCGAAATCCAGGACCTTAGACCCAGCCCAACCTGTACAAGATCACATCCTGATCGCATTTTCATGTGAGCTCGGGCTTGGCCTAGCCGAAAGAGAATCACATTCAAAGCACATCAAGGTTGATATCTAAGCATTGTTCAATCTCTCTTTTGCAGCCGTTTCAGGGAGGGGATTCATAGCAAGGGACATAACATTTCGCAACACAGCAGGACCCCACAATCACGCGGCCGTGGCGCTCCGAGTCGACTCAGACCGCTCGGCCTTCTTCCGCTGTAGCATCGAAGGCTACCAAGACACCCTTTATGCTCACTCCCTCCGCCAATTCTACCGCGAGTGCAACATCTATGGCACCATTGACTTCATCTTTGGCAATGGCGCCGCCGTTCTACAAAACTGCAAGATCTTCACTAGGAAGACACTCCCAAATCAGAAGGCAACCATCACAGCCCAAGGAAGAAAGGATCCAAATCAGAGCACTGGCTTCTCCATCCAAGGTTGCTATGTGTATGCCCTGGACCCCAGCTATTTAGGAAGGCCATGGAAGCCATATTCAAGAACAGTTTTCATGCAAACATATCTTAATAGCCAAGTTAGGCCAGAAGGGTGGCTTCCATGGGCTGGTAATTTCGCTTTGAACACACTCTATTATGGTGAATACATGAATTATGGGCCCGGGGCAGGGCTGGCGGGTCGAGTTCGATGGCCCGGTTACCACGCAAACTTGGATGCATCGCAGGCGAGCTTCTTTACAGTTCGCAGATTCATCGACGGGCAGTCGTGGTTGCCGGCTACAGGGGTCACCTTCACAAGTGGTTTAACCAAATGAGTCAGAAGTATGTTCTTTTTTAGCATAGGGCTGATCATAAGTACATCTATTCATTAATACATGTTGTAATATGTTAATCTTGTGAAGCAGATGTTTAGATTATAAACTCAGAAATGATATGTATATTTCTAGTTACTAAATTTTATCAAAGAAAAATCATGCTGCAACAAAATGGTTTACATATGTTGACATAGTACATACCATTCATCTCATGGTCTCACATGTGATGCATGCCATAAACATGCATGTTGGGCATTTTTCTTTATTTCATTTGTATGCCAATGTTAGGCTAATTTAATTAAAAGATATCGTGTATATTGTGGGCTGGAAAATACTTTTTACAAGTTTGCCTAGTTTTTTTTTTTATTATTATTATAAAGTCCTTTTTTCCTTTCAAGCTTGTTTAAATTTGAATAGAAAATCATAGTCCTGATATTGCCCCATGAGAGTCACTACTTCCTTCGAAGATGGTGATATGTCTCGACCCACTCCTAATAGAGACATTTCAAATTTTACATATAATAATGACTGTTGTTGAATTAGGTGCAGGTTTGGGTTTTGATACAAAAGTCTTATTTAGCATGTCAAAATGGAATCCAATTCATTTGAGTCCAGATCTCCCTGTTTAAACCATTTTGCCCTATTCCCGAGCACCCCCCATATAAAATATGATCTCAGCTTACTGCACACTCTCAATTGCTTCCTTGGAATGAAAAAAGTAAAGATGACATTTTATATAGGTGGCATTCGGAGATCGGGCGAAACGTACATGGGATCCAGACTCAATTCATGACCTTGGGTTCATTATCAGAATGTCCAATTTGTGGTATCAATTTGCTAAGTTCTCGGCCTCAATACAGAAATATTCAATCTATTAAAGAATCTTATTCACCTCACCCTAACACATACTTAAGGTAAGTGTGGGAATATATACGTGTGTTTTAAAGTCTTGAATGCCTTCGAAAATTATAAAATTTCAAGTGAAAACGAATGGTCTCACACACATGCCCAGGAAAAGATCTATAAAATTGAGGTCGGCCGCCCAGGCTAAGCACGGTTCAGCACTCCAGTCAACGTGCCACGGCCTGGCAACCAACCATGCTGCGCCGGGGGGCCGTGGCCCATGGTACATCCCCACACAGCCCATGAGGCCCACGAATCCAAACACATGTCCATCATTTTCATCCCCACTTTCACAAGATACCATCTTCACTTTCCCAAAATACCATATTTATGAGGCTCATTTAATGTTATCTTTAGTGCTCTCTTTCTAGAAAAGAACCTAATTCATTTCTTGCATGCCATTCCTCTCTTTTCAAGGAGAAGAACCCTCTAATTCATAATTATGGGCATAAATGTTTTTAGCTGTGCACAATAAATTTCATTGCACAATTACAAGTGAAGGAAGTCATGAGACTAGGCCCGTGGGCTGGTATGGCCCATGGTGTGCATGTGGCATGTGGGACCCTGCCAGCTAGGCATGCCCTGTGGTGTGGGTGAGCCGCAGGGCCTGTTTTCCATCTCTACCAAGGATCGATCTCGGGGTTGTCAAGATGCATCTTTTTATATCCTTGTTGGAATTTTTGGATGCTCAAGCGTGAAGGAGAATAATTCAGGAATTCAATCATCTTCAAACAAGAATTCTTTGAATTACAGTAAAGAAACAGGCTGTACATGTTAGGAAGGGGAGAAATAGTGTGCAAGTTTTCTCAAAAATTTCTAATTCGTGCTAATAACTGCTTCTTAAATCCATTTTATAGAAACCCAACGTCAATTACATAGGTCTAGCTCAGGCCTGGCAGGGATAGTTCGAAGGCCCATGTCAACATGGACATTTCTTTAATGTTGGCTGGTTCATTGCTGGAGCAGCCGGGGTTTTTTCTCTTTTTTTTCCCAACTTATAAGAGGGTTAGGACTCTAGCCCTCCAGCGAGGGAATAGACCTCGGGTAAGGTAAGATGTAAGGATTTTAGTTGGCTAATTCATAGAGTTCTAGACAAAATTGGGTTTCCTTAAATTGTATTTCTTTTAGATGTCGGACTGCTGAAGATCTTTTTCCAAAAGAGAAAGAGTTCCCAAGAACTGAAGGTTTCTAAAGGTCGCTCGAGTGAACCTCCTTTCGCTCGAGCGAACCTATCACAGTTCAACCATCGCTCTACCCAACTTGAAGATCGCTCGAACCACTTGAGTTCTTTCTTGAACAATTGAAGACAGAGAGTTGATTGCTCGAGCGAACCATATATCGCTCGAGCGACCATAAGACAGAAGGTTTCATGCGCTGCTTGCTTACTTCCAGAGAGCAGTTCGCTCGAGCGAACCATCGACTTTCTATTCTAATTGAACTTCTGTTTCTAATTTGTTCAAGATACAACTTCATATTCCTTGAGCTTTTCATACAAGAATTGAAGACTATTTAAAGGCTTCCTCTCTCACATATTGGAGATACTGATTAAGATAAAATATCTGAGATAGAGAGTTTGAGAGATCCATCATATTCCCCCCAAAACTTCAAACTGCTGTTGCTGTACTGAAGATTCAGAGTTTTTGGTCAAGTTTCCATCCCCTTCTTGAAGGCGGTTCTGCTCATTCATGGTAAAGATTAGTGACGAGATGTCAGTAAGATCTGAGGCAGTCCTTAGGTTGAGTCAACAACTGGAAAAAGGGTTGTAAGTGTCTTGTATTATTCGGTTTTACATAATGCTTGGTTTTCTATTGGCCTAGAAGATAAGGCCTGTGGTTTTTCTCCCGTTTAGGGTTTTCCACGTATAATTCTCATGTCTCTCTCTATTTGTGGATTGATTATTTTATTAACTTGGAATTAGAATTAATCACTAGTTTAATCACATTAGTTTGATATTCAATAGAGATTTAGTAAGTGGGACCTCTGCCTGTGTTAAGGTAGAAATTACTTTCATAGGACAGCTCTCGGTTAATGGAAGGTGACTGCCAGATTCTAAACCTAGGCGGCCGTGTTGCCAGCCACTTGTGTCAACCCGTGACAAAGGCATTGATCCGTTTTCTCCGCATCATATGTCTCCCGAGAAACATCTTCCAATAATCTTGTGGCTGATTAGGAAAACATCCATACCTAACAATTTTTCTCTCTTATTGAAAAATTAAAAGATCGTGTACTGTGGGGTGGAAAAATGTTTATATGACAACTAAGTTTGCCTAACTTATTTATTATAGCGCCCATCTATCTTCTGTCCTCGTTTAATTTTGTATAACAAATCATGCCCTTGGTTGCAATGAGAAAAAACGAACCACATTGCAATATAAAATCTGCATAATACATAATAGAACATTGACAAATGCTGCAAATTAAGTAAAGATATCAATATGATATTCCCATAGTGTAAAGATATCAATGCTATTACCACCCCACCTCATATGATGAAAAGACCCAACCTGCATCAGACCATACATCTGTAACCCCATGAAGTAACTTCAAGGGATCATCTTGTGACTTCTCTCAATTATCCCATGCATGTGAAGGAAGTGATCCTAATTCCTTACCACCTTCTTGTTATTCCATTTTTTCATCTTCCTCTATACAAGTAATAGTGATAAAAGGGAGAGAATCCCTTTCTTCCAAGACAAACCATACTCATATTCCCTAGTGCTACATTGACAACAAAACCTATTTAGATAGATACATTCAAACATCTTCTCTTTCCTTCTTCATAGTAGCCTAACCATGGCATTGGCTAAATTCATGTTCATTTGCATCCTCCTACCTACAACACTTGAAGCTCTTTCATCTCCTTCTACTACTTCTACTACTTTCAATGAAGATATCCAAACTACAGAAATCTTGCTAAAACAAGCATGCTTCAGCACCATTGATCCCAATTCATGTGTTGCAAATATCCAAACTGAATGCGAAAGGAAGGGCCAGACGAACCCCATTTCAATCATCCACTCTGCGGTTAAGGCGACCATGGAGGAGGTGCAACGGACGATCGAATTGGTCTCAGGGTTCACCTTGCTCTCTAACAATCTTCGCGAACAGATAGCGGTCAAGGACTGTAAGGAGCTGCTGGACTACTCGATGGACGAGCTCGGAGGCGCAATGTTGGAGATGGAGAAGATCCGATCGGGTTCAAGAAGCATTCACAGAGAAGGCAACCTGCACGCATGGCTAAGCGCTGCTCTCAGTAACCAAGATACATGCATGGAGGGATTTGAAGGCACTGATGGTCGTGTGATGAATTCTATTAAGGGGAGCTTGAACCAAGTCACACAACTTGTTAGCAATGTCTTGGCTATGTTCTCAAGCATTCACAGCACCCCAATGAGGCCAACAGAAAATGCTACTGCAAGCGAAAAGGACATTGAATTTCCACCGTGGGTCTCCATGCAAGATCAATATCTTGTGCATGCCACTCCTTCGCAGATGCCGGTTGATGCAGTTGTGGCGGCGGATGGGAGCGGACGGTACCGATCGATCGTGGAGGCAGTGAATGAAAGTCCTGATCACAGTGCAAGGAGGTATGTAATCTATGTGAAGAAGGGGTTGTATAATGAGAATGTGGTGTTGAAGAAGAAGAAGATGAATATAATGTTAGTAGGAGATGGGATGGGGAAGACGGTGGTTTCTGGCAGTAGGAATTTCTTGCAAGGGTGGACTACTTTCAGGACTGCAACTTTTGGTGAGTGCCATAGATACTTTTGTTGAGTTTGCAGTTTGGAATAACTTTTTCCAGTGGAACAGATATGGACCAAGACAACCAAGGCCTGGCTAGGTTTAGGCAAGGCTTTTGGGCCTGCCCAATTACCCGGTTACTTGATGGACTTGACCAGGGTGAGTCTGTGTCTAGGTTGGGCCGTGTATGGACCATGCCCGAGTACCTTTAAATAGACAATTTTATGTAGAAAAATATGCTTTATATATTATGTCATATTATCATATTTGACGTCCCTAGACCAATCCTAAGCATGGAACAACCTGGCTAGTGGGATCACTTGAGAGCATGGCAATTTATGGATGGTAGGGTGTTTAAAAAGTCTCCCTATGACCTATACAAAGGTTGTTCTAGAATGGCTAGAATAGCCTGGCATGTGAGCTTACTTAAGAGAATAAAAATAATTAGGAGGCAGGGTGTTTGTAGGGGTGCTCATGGGGCTCGCCAGCCAGGCCCGATACGGGTTCAGCCTGCTTTGGGCCATGCTTCAATTAAGTGATAGAAAGACCAAAGCACGGCCCTAATAAGGAATGCTTAGAATTTATAGTTTGTCCAAACAATTACTAGAAAGCCCATACAATCCATAAAATGCCTGGTTCGGCCTGGCTCTATTTACTAAATGGGCGAGTTGGGTTTGACACTTACGGCCTGTGCCTGGTTGGGCCATATAAGGGCTTGGGAATCGAAAGTTGGGTCAAACCTGGATATGCCTCAGCCCAGCCCATGAGCACATCTAAGGTGTTTGAAAGATCTTCCAACAACCTGACTCTTCCCAAAATTTGGGATTCATTTTATCAAGTGAAGTACCTGAGATGTCTTTTCGTTGTTGCAAGCAAAAATCCACCTCCTTTCACTAGCTGAGGCTGGAACTGGGGCTGTTGTAGAATTGGCCTAGCCCAGTTAGAAATACTAGAAAGAACTACATGGAGGCAGTGAATTGAATGAGGTGTTGAAGTTATTCCTATTTGGAAATGAAAGATTGGCGCTTATTCATTACTGGCTGCAAATTGGGTACACCAGTTATTGTCTTAGGAAAGGCTGTAACCTGGATGAAACCGAATTACCACTTCCGGGTGATAAATTATACATGTAGGCAAGGGTCCCAGGCCCAGTTCAGAGTCATAATGCCAAGCCCAAGTGCGGTCAAAATTTTACTCAGGCATCAAAATCCGGACCTTAGCCCCAGCCCAACGTGTACAAGATCACATCCTGATTGCATTTTCATGTGAGCTCGGGCTTGGTCTAGCCCAAAGAGAATCACATTCAAAGCACTTCAAGGTTGATATCTAAGCATTGTTCAATCTCTATTTTGCAGCCGTTTCAGGGAGGGGATTCATAGCAAGGGACATAACATTTCGCAACACAGCAGGACCCCACAATCACCAGGCCGTGGCGCTCCGAGTCGACTCAGACCGCTCGGCCTTCTTCCGCTGTAGCATCGAAGGCTACCAAGACACCCTTTATGCTCACTCCCTCCGCCAATTCTACCGCGAGTGCAACATCTATGGCACCATTGACTTCATCTTTGGCAATGGCGCCGCCGTTCTACAAAACTGCAAGATCTTCACTAGGAAGCCACTCCCAAATCAGAAGACAACCATCACAGCCCAAGGAAGAAAGGATCCAAATCAGAGCACTGGCTTCTCCATCCAAGGTTGCTATGTGTATGCCCTGGACCCCAGCTACTTAGGAAGGCCATGGAAGCCATATTCAAGAACAGTTTTCATGCAAACATATCTGAATAGCCAAGTTAGGCCAGAAGGGTGGCTTCCATGGGCTGGTAATTTCGCTTTGAACACACTCTATTATGGTGAATACATGAATTATGGGCCTGGGGCAGGGCTGGCTGGCCGAGTTCGATGGCCCGGTTACCACGCAAACTTGAATGCATCGCAGGCGAGCTTCTTTACGGTTCGCCGATTCATCGACGGGCGGTCGTGGTTGCCGGCTACAGGGGTCACCTTCACAAGTGGTTTAACCAAATGAGTCAGAAATATGTTCTTTTTTAGCATAGGGCTGATCATAAGTACATCTATACATTTATTCATGTTGTAATATGTTAATCTTGTGAAGCAGATGTTTAGATTATAAACTCAGAAATGATATGTATATTTCTAGTTACTAAATTTTATCAAAGAAGAATCATGCTGCAACAAAATGGTAATGTGATGCCATAAACTTGCATGCTGGGCATTTCTCTTTATTTCATTTGTATGCCAATGTTAGCCTAATTTAATTAAAAGATATCGTGTATAGTGTGGACTGGAAAATGCTTTTTACAAGTTTGCCTAGCGTTTTATTATAAAGTCCTTTTATCCTTTCAAGCTTGTTTAAATTTGAATAGAAAATCATAGTCCTCAAAGGGATGTCAAATGGGCCGGCCCGGCCCGGCCCGGCCCGGCCCGTGGCCCGGCCCGGTCAACGGCACGGCCCGCAAAGGCATGGCCCATCACACGGGCCGAGGTGGTTGGGCCCGCTGGCCCGGGCCCGCCAGGCACGTGGGCTGGGGGCAGCAGCCCTCTAAGATCGGCCTGCCAGGCTCGCCCCGCCGTCCATAAGCCTTTTTTTTTTGAAAAAAAAGTCCTTTTTACCCCCCCAACAGCTATAAAACGGTCATATAAGGGGTATTTTGTGTCATTTTTCATTTTACAAAGTCTATAAATACCCTAACCCTTCCATTCTCATTCCTCACCAATTTACACAACTCTCTCATTCTCTTTTTACATTTTCTAGCTCTCTCTCAAAGCATTCAACTCTTTCACTCTCTCTAAGAAGTTTTTGGAGGTCCAAAGATCAAGTCATCAAGAGACAAGATTAAAGGGGCCTTCAAAGATTTAGAGGTATTTATATTATTTAAATTTGAGATTCCATATATATAAGTTTATATTATATTATATTAACTCTCATTTTCTCCCCTTTCTTATATTAATTATCACAAAAGAAGGCTATTAGAGCCTATTACTGTTATTACTTATAAATTTTATTTTTTGAAATATGGCTAGAAGATTTTCCACAGAATCATCTTCAATTAATTTAGGGGAAGAAGAAAATTTTATTGAATTAGAAGATAAAGTAGGTGATTTACCACCCCCCTTTCCTCAGAGTTCCAGTAAACCAACCAAGAGGAATAGAACTTCACCAGTTTGGGAAATATTTACAAGGTTTGAAGTTGTTGAAAATGGAAAAACAATTGAAAAGGCAAAATGCAAATTTTGTAGTAAGATTTATGGTGCCCAGTCAAAAATGGGTACCAGCCATTTGGCAAGGGATATGCGTGTATGTCCAGCCTTAAAAAAGCCAACGGATGCAGGGACAGGAAGGCCTGGATCACAGACCCAAATTTCTAGTATTGGTAGTGGTAGCAGTAGTAGCAGTTTGAGTCTTTTTTCTTTTAATGCACAAAGTTGTAGACAAAATCTTGTTAAAATGACTGTGTTATCCGAATTACCATTTTGTTTTGTTGAAAATGAGTTTTTTGAAGAATGGGTCCAGAAATACTGTCAACCACAATTTCACAGTATTTCAAAAAATACAGCCAGAAATGATGCTATTAGACTCTGGCAGGAAGAGAAAACAAACATAAAAAATTACCTTGCAGAAATTCCTGGTAGAATAGCCCTAACCACAGACATGTGGACATCTAAAGGGGATGACAGTTTTCTTTGTATTACTGCACATAACATAGATTCAAAATGGATTATTAATAAATGTATAATTAGTTTTAGCAGTCTTGAATAGCCACACAATGGCACTAGAATAAGTACATTTATTTTGGAAAAACTAGATGAATATAATATTAAAGAAAAAGTTTTATCTATAATTTTAGATAATGCCAGTAATAATACAGTGGCTATTGAATTAATGAGAATGCAGATGCCACTTGCAACTCTAATAGATAGCACTATCTTTCAAAATAGATGTGTATGTCACATCTTAAATCTCATTGCAAAGGTTGGTTTAAAGCATATTGTAAGTTATACAGATGCTATTAAAGACATTGCTAGATTTATTTTCACCTCCGCACAGAGAAGACAATTGTATGCTGGAATATGTGCGAGGCAAGGCGTATCAGCTATTAAATTGCCTAAGGAGGTTGTAAGTTTTTGAGAGTTGGCTACTTCATGTGGATGGACAAAACATGGGAATAAATGTAATTTTATAATTTTTTAGATTAGACTGTAGCCTCATGGAAGAAATCCGAAGACGAAGAATTTCGAAGACTTGATCGGATGTCAACATGAAGAATGGGCAGAGCTTCTAGTTATTCTCAGTCCGATCGATCGGACATCTTGGCCGATCGATCGGACCTAAAAAGCTCTCAGTTATTCTCAGTCCGATCGATCGGACCTAAATAACTCTCAGTTATTCTCAGTCCGATCGATCGGACCCTCAGGCCGATCGATCGGACAGCGGCGAACTTAAACCTACTTTTGTGGATCTCCCTTTGTCCTATCTCTATCCAAGTCTAAAGCCATCTCTCACATTCGTTTTGAAAAAGCCCCATATAAGGATTAAGCCTAAGAGAGATGGCTTGAGGCTTTTTACTATCTCTCTCTCCCAAAAACCCTAGATCATCCTAGAGAGATTGCTCCCCTCCAGAGAGCACTTATGAGAATCATGTGCTGAAGCCTCATTATCTGGAGACTCATCCTCAACATACTTGCAGATTCGCCTTGTTCAAGGCGTGGAGATCAAAGTACTGGAGAAGGTGAACGGCGTGTTCGTCGACTAGATCTACTACGGTCTTAGGTTGTGTTCAACTGTAAAAGGGGTAGTGAGTATCTTGTAACCTTCGTTTTCATTAGTGCTTTGATCATTTCGGACCAGGGTGAGGTCCCGTGGTTTTTTCCCTATTTTGGGTTTTCCACGTATAAAATTGAAGTGTCCATCTTGTGATTGATTGATTGATTAAATTAGATTTCTTAATTCCGCAAATCCATATTGGAATCTGTATTGGGACTTATTTATCATTAGGGTGGATTCGTGATCGACCCTATTGATCTTTCAATTGGTATCAGAGCTTGTTCACACTATCTTATTGTGTGAGATCTCTGCAGTTTTTCAGATATGGATTTTAATAGAGATGGAACTTCTATTTCCAAACCCCCTCTTTTGGATGGATCAAATTATCCTTATTGGAAAGTTAGAATGACCGCTTTCCTTCAATCCATAGATGTGGATGTTTGGAATTGTGTTGAATTTGGCTATACCAAGCCTACTGTTGCTACTGATGACAACGAAACCATTGAAAAACCTATGCCTCAATGGACCAAGGATGACAAACAAGCTTTTAATTGTAACAGTAAAGCTTTGAATTCTATATTCAATGGTGTTACTCCTTCTGAATTTCGTCGTATTTCTATTTGCAAACTTGCTAAGGAAGCATGGGACATTTTAGAAATTGTTCATGAAGGTACTGATAAAGTTAAACAGGCTAAACTTCAAAATTTGACTTCTGCTTTTGAAAATTTAAAAATGAATGACAATGAAGTTTTTGCTGATTTTAATGATAATTTATCTGCTCTTGTGAATTCTAGCTTCTACTTGGGTGAAATCATTCCTGAACACAAAATTGTCAAAAAGATTTTAAGATCTCTACCTGAGAGATTTGACCCAAAAGTAGTAGCCATTGAGGAGTCTAGCAATTTGGATTCGATCAAGGTTGACCAGTTAGTTGGAAATTTGCAAACCTTTGAAGCAAATCTGAGGTCAACCAAGAAAGCCAAAGGAATGGCTTTAATTTCTTCAAAATCCCTCTTGGAACATGATGACTCAGAATCAGAAACTGAGGATCCAGATCTTGATGCTTTTTTTGTTAAAAAGTTTAAGAAATTTCTGAAAGATGACAAAAAGGGTTTCAAAAAATCCTTTCAAAAGTTCAAAGGACAGAATAACCCTACTTCTTCATTCAAAGTAAATCCTGGAACAAAAACTGAGAAATTTGTATCCAAAATTCCATCAAAAGATACTCACTGTTATGAATGCAAAGGTTTTGGTCATTATGCATCTCAATGCGTAAATAGAACCTTCAAACCTCAAGGCAAAGGTCTTAATGTCACATGGGATGATGATTCAGATCAAGATGGAAATGATACTGAATCTGAATCTTTCTCTGGTCATGGAAAATTCATGGCTTTTATGGCAGCATCTAATGATCTTCCAGTGCAGGATCTTTCGGAAAAATATGATGATGACAGTGAGGAGAATCTTAATTCCTTCTCAGACAATGAACAGGATTTAGTTGATGCGTATGAAAGTCTCATGAATGACTCAAGAAGAATGACTCAACTGAATGACATTCTGAAGGGAAAATGGAAAGTTGCTGATAAAGAAAATTCAGCACTCAGAAAGGGACTTCAAGAAACTCAAGGTCAAGTTTTACAATTTGAATCTCAATGTACCAACTTATCTAATAAGTTGATTGATGCAGGAAATGAACTTGACACTCTACATGCACAATCTGTCAAAGCTGAAATAGAGATACAAACTCTAAAGAAAAATCTCCACTCCTGCACAGTAGAAAATGCTGATTTGACCAGAAAATTACAGATGGCTACCTCTGAACTAGCCACCACCAAAGCTGATCTAAACCGAATGAATAAAGGGTCAAAGAAACTTGATGAAATTCTGGGTGCACAAATCCGATCAAGTAACAGGCATGGTCTCGGATTTGAATATGGTGCATCTACCTCTCAGACATCAGGTAAGTTTGTTCAAGGAAATACTTTATATTCTCTTGACCCTACTGAGTATCATACTACACTTGTGAATCCCACACCAAAAAGTTATATGCTCAAACGCAAAAGTGTTCCTACCTGTCATTTCTGTGGGATCATTGGTCATATTAGACCACACTGCAACCAATTGCGATATAAACTCCGAAATCAGTGGAGGATGAAAAATTCAATTCCTCGTCAAGTCAAACCAAATTACATATGGGTACGCAAGACTGATCTCAGGTGCAATGTGGTCCTAACTGCCCTTAGAGCACAAAGTTCACAAGTTTGGTATTTAGACAGTGGGTGCTCTAGACACATGTCAGGAGATAAGTCCCTTTTCACATCTCTTGAAAAACATCATGTTGGTAATGTTCAATTTGGAGATGGAAGCAAATCAAAAGTCATTGGAAAAGGATCCATCAACATACCAGGTATGTCCCCTATAAAAAATGTTTTTCTGGTTGATGGTCTAAGGGCAAATTTGCTAAGTATAAGTCAATTTTGTGAGTCTGGAAATGAGGTTCATTTCTCTCTAAATGCTTGCACCATTGTTGATAATCATGGCAACCATGTTCTTTCTGGTAAAAAGAATTCCGATAATTGTTATGTGGTTGTCATTGAAGATGACTTGAACTGCAATTCTGCTACTGTTAATGATGTTGACCTATGGCATCAAAGACTGGTCACATTAACCATACTGATTTGGAAAAACTTTCTCAGCAAGAATTGGTTCGAGGACTTCCCAAACTTCATAAACCCCATAACCATGTATGTGGTCCTTGCCAACTGGGCAAACAAATTCGAGCACCACATAAAAAATTGGATATGCTGACTACCAAAAGACCATTAGAGTTACTTCATATGGATCTTATGGGTCCTTCTAAGTTTGAAAGCATTGGTGGGAAAAAGTATATTTTTCTCACTGTTGATGATTTCTCCAGATTCACATGGGTTCGCTTTCTTAGAGAGAAATCTGAAACTTTTGATGTTTTCTATTACTTATGGCTTCATCTTATTGTAGATAAGGGAGCTCAATTTGGTGGAGTGGCCAGAATCAGATCTGATCATGGAACTGAATTTCAAAACTCATCTTTTGATTCTTTCTGTACTGAAAATGGAATAAAACATGAGTTCTCAACCCCTACGACTCCTCAACAAAATCTGACCATTAGAAATCTTATTGCAGATTCACATGGGTTCGCTTTCTTAGAGAGAAATCTGAAACTTTTGATGTTTTCTATTACTTATGGCTTCATCTTATTGCAGATAAGGGAGCTCAATTTGGTGGAGTGGCCAGAATCAGATCTGATCATGGAACTGAATTTCAAAACTCATCTTTTGATTCTTTCTGTACTGAAAATGGAATAAAACATGAGTTCTCAACCCCTACGACTCCTCAACAAAATGGAGTTGTTGAAAGAAAAAATCGGGTGGTACAAGAAATGGCCCGCGTTATGATTCATAGTAAGAAAGTGCCACAAAGATTTTGGGCTGAGGCAGTAAACACTGCAGTCTATGTTATCAATCGAGTATACATAAGGGCTGGAACAAAGAATACACCATATGAAATATGGAATGGTAGAAAACCTACGGTTAAATATTTCAAAACTTTCGGGAGTAAGTGCTATATCTTGAAAGACCGAGAGCATCTCGGAAAATTTGACTCCCAAAGGAATGAAGGGATTTTTCTTGGGTATTCTTTAAACAGTAGAGCTTATCGAGTATTTCATTTGAATAATTCCACTGTCATGGAATCCATCAATGTTGTCATAGATGATGCTGGACCTTCCTATTTTTCAGATGATGAAGATGAATTCCCACAAATTACCATCTCTTCTCCGCAGGTTACGCTTGAAGGAAACCAAAGTACGGCACCGGAAGATCCAGCAACATCGAGTCCGGATATTGTTGTTCCCGATTCAGATTCCGAATCTGAAGTTGAAGCATCTGGATTAAAATTGCAAAGCTCTTCTCCGGTAACACCAAGTCATCAACCTTCTCAAAGCAAGGAAGTTCATCCTCGATCTCAAAAAGGTCAAGTACTCAAAGATCACCCCCTTGACAAAGTCATTGGTGATATAAAAGCTCCAATGCAAACTCGAAGGCAGGTACAAGATGAGGTAAATTTTCTATGTTATGTTTCCTTACTTGAACCAAAAAATGTTCATGAAGCACTTATTGATGACTCTTGGATTAATGCCATGCATGAGGAATTATGACAATTTGAGCGTAACAGTGTTTGGGAACTTGTCCCAAGGCCAAATCATACTAATGTCATCGGGACAAAATGGATTTTCAAAAATAAAACCGATGAACTTGGTCAAGTTATTAGAAACAAGGCTAGACTCGTAGCACAGGGATACACTCAGGTAGAGGGCATTGATTTTGATGAAACATTCGCCCCTGTTGCTCGTCTTGAGTCCATCCGTATTCTCTTAGCTATAGCTTGTTCCTTGAGGATTAAGTTATATCAGATGGATGTTAAGAGTGCTTTTTTGAATGGTTATTTGAATGAGGAGGTGTATGTTGAACAACCTAAAGGCTTTCAGGATCCTCATTTTCCTCACCATGTTTTTAAATTGAATAAAGCTTTGTATGGTTTGAAGCAGGCTCCCAGAGCATGGTATGAAAGATTAACAACTTTCTTGCTTGAAAATTCCTTCCAAAGAGGAAGTGTGGATAAAACTCTTTT
Organism: Umbellularia californica; assembly: GCA_028538565.1. Lineage (NCBI taxonomy): Eukaryota > Viridiplantae > Streptophyta > Magnoliopsida > Laurales > Lauraceae > Umbellularia > Umbellularia californica. The sequence continues at coordinate 53,107,147 of JAPQWN010000010.1, forward strand.
CATCAAAAGAGAGAAAGAGAATTTCCTGATTGCTCAAATCTATGTGGATGATATCGTTTTCGGATCCACATCTGAAAATTTGTCTAAATCTTTTGCCACTTGTTTGTCAAAAGAATTTGAAATGAGCATGGTCGGAGAATTATCTTTCTTTCTCGGTCTTCAAATCAAGCAATGTGAAAATGGGATATTTCTGTCTCAAACTAAATATGCTCAAAATATTTTGAAGAAATTTGGGATGGAATCCTCTAAGCCGTCCAGTACTCCTATGAGCACCACTGTCAAGCTGAGTTTAGATTCTTCAGGGAAAGACTTCGATGAAAGACTGTATCGAAGTATGATAGGAAGTCTGTTGTATCTCACTGCCAGTCGACCAGACATCTCTTTCAGTGTGTGTGTTTGTGCTAGATATCAGGCAAAACCGAAGGAGTCACATGTTCAGCTGTCAAGAGGATTCTGAAATATGTGAGTGGCACCACTGGTTTTGGAATTTGGCTTTCCAAAGATTCTACCATGAGTGTTGTAGGTTTCTCAGATGCTGACTGGGCAGGTTGTGTTGATGATAGAAAAAGTACTTCAGGAGGCTGTTTTATGATTGGAAACAATTTGGTTGCTTGGCACAGCAAGAAACAAACCTCAACTTCCTTATCTACAGCTGAGGCAGAATACATCGCAGCTGGAAGCTGTTGCACACAATTATTATGGATGAAACAAATGCTCTTTGACTATGGCATTGCTCAACCTACAATGATAGTATATTGTGATAACAAGAGTGCTATTGACATATCTAAGAATCCGGTGCAACACTCGAGGACCAAACATATAGACATCAGACACCACTTCATTCGTGATTTGGTTGAAGAGAAAGTCCTTTGCTTGGAACACATTTCCACAGAGCACCAATTAGCTGATATCCTAACCAAACCTTTGGATCCTACTCGGTTTGATTCCCTCCGTAAATCCCTTGGTATTTGTTCTTACCCATGATTCGTATTTTCTCTTGCACAGTTCTTTATTGTTCTTTACTTTGATTTCCTAACATGTGATTCACTTAAGTTTGCCAAGCTATAGATTAATTCTCTTGCACTTACACCTCACTATTTGATGGGTATGGTGCGTTTGCATAATTTCAGATCTCCTTTCCTGGCATTAAAAAAAAAAAAAAAAAAAAAAAAAAAAAAAACACTGGAGGATTAGGACTACCTAAGAGTATGTGTGATAGCCGCCAAATGATTGAAAAGTTTCTTTGGAAAAGGCTACCATATTCATTTAGTGTGAAAGTCACCAATGATGGTTAGCAAAAAAAAAAAAAAAAAAAAAAAAAAAAAAACTTAAATTTAGGGGGAGCATTGAAATGCTTATTTTGGTCAGAGAGGGTGATTCTATATTGTGTGAATATCTCTTTTATCCTAGCACAAATTTTTTTTCTCATCATCACTCACAAAAATTCTTAAGCTTGGTGTAATTTTGTGCATGATCATTAAGGGATCTTAGTTTTGCTACTTTGATTTGATATTGTGCAAAACCTTTTTTTTCTTCCTTTTTTTTTTTTTTTTTTTTTTAGCTCTTTTAGATCCACTCTCCCCAGGTCCGATCGATCGGACCTTCCTGTCCGATCGATCGGACAGTCAATCTGGCACCCGTTTTATATCCAGCGAGCCTCTTCTGTTTGCTTTCATTCCCTCTCCAAGCCCTAGTTTTTCTTTTCCCCATTTTACCAAGGCATCCTCCATTGTGCTCCCAAGCTTTTTGCAAGGTATTTCTCGCTATCTATTTCTATTTGATTCATATAGTTTGGTTTTTGTTGTTGGATTGGAAGATTGGATTGTGTGAATAGTAGAGCTTGTGTGTTTGTGGTTGTGAAGGATTTTCTTGTGCTGCTATTGAGGAGCATAGACAAGGGCATTGTGGTTTCTTCTTGTGGGTGTAGTGTGTGAAGAGTTGTTTTAGAAAAATTGTGGAGTTTGGGTTCTCCTTCTACAGTGCACACCAAGTGTTTGTTTCCTTGCCTATAAGAAAACATGCCTCCTAAAGCATCTCAACCTCGCAAGAGAACCATTCAACGTGGAAGTTCTTCTTCTTCTACACCTTTTGATGCTCACAGGTTTCAAAGTCTTTCCAAAGAAACATCTTTTGATAATGTTTTTTCAAAGAAGCAAGTCCTTGTGGAAAGACAGGTTAAATTTGCTCAAATGACGATTGACTTCCGGGCTTGGCTTCTACAAAGAGAATGGCATTCCTTGTATGAATTTGACACAACTGCTTATGGATCTTTGGTGCGAGAGTTTTACAATAACATTCATGGTATTGCAAAAGAATCTTTCAAATCATTTGTTCGTGGATATACAATTGCGATTGATCCAAATTTTCTCAGTCAATTCCTTCAAATTGACCGGAGTCTAGATGCAGTGTATCCTGAACCTGAACCTGATTCAGATGATATGGATGATCCGGTGGATAACACCGATTGGAATGCGGTGGTTACAACTCTAACTGGTGGCCGTCGTCGGGAGTGGGTTGGGGGAGTTCTTAAACAAAAAGATCTTACTCCCTCTTACCGCATGCTTAATCTTTTTGTCTGTTCCAATCTTGAACCAAAGGGAAGGACTTCTAAAGTGATTAGGGAGACTGGTTATCTTCTCTATGTAATTGGGACAGGTCAAGCCATTGATGTGCCTCTTTCTATTTTCAACCATATGCTGGCTGCCCTTCCAAGTGCATTAACTACTTCTCTTCCATTTGGGGTCCTTATTACTAGGATTCTTCTTTCGATTGGTGTTGCTGTCAGCCCACATGATAGCATTGTGAAAGGGAGAGGACCAATTACGTTTCGCACCATCAGTCAGTCTACCTCTCATGTCGATGACAGTGGTGACGAAGATCCAGATCAGGGTGAAGCTGCAAGAGAGTTTGATGCTCCGTCTGAGTCACAGATGCCAGCGTATTTTCAGAACTTTGAGAACCGTTTATTTGATTAATCGACTCAGATTGAATTGCTCGAACATCGTATGAATTCTCAATTTCAAGATGTGTTTGCTCAGATGGAGCAGTTGAATCTTGGCAGTCAACGAATCGAAGGCAAACTTGATACTCTTCTCCATCGTTTTCCTCCTCAGTAGTCGCTGACTTCAGCCTCTTTTCTATGACATGCTTACTGCTCTTTATTGCTGTTCTAATGACCTTGTGATTTCTTTTTGCTTTCTGTTGACACCAAAAATGTCACTTTGCCTCTTCAACATCAAGAAAGCTGCATGAAGTCGCAACCTGCCATAAATAGGCAATGCAATTTCTCCAAAAAATCAAATCTTGTTAGAATCAAACAAAAACTGCAAGATCCTTCAAGATAGCCAAGAGAAGAGTACACATGAAGTTTCGGGCCATTTCGACAACATTTGGCCTAACTTCACTTCTCCGACAGCTAAACGGGAGCTCCCGGCGGCGACATCATCGGAGACGTCAAAACTTCAATCAAAGCCTACAGATGACTCCAGCATGTCTCAAAAGGGCTCTATGCCAAATTTCAAGTCAAACCGACAACGTTTGACCCTCCATCAATGCTCGAGCAGTAAAATCAAGCCTCCCGGCGGCGGGAACCACCGAAGCCTTCGCTCATCAAACCAAGTGCATGAGTGGCTTCAACATGCTTCCAAAAGGCTGCACGTCGAATTTCAGGTCATTCCGACAACGTTTGACCAGGTTTCGATGCTCCGAGAGAAAATCAAGCCTACCGGCGGCGGAGCAACCCGGGACCATGACATCCAAAACGGAGCCCATGGAACGTCTCAAAATGACTCCAATAGGCTCCCCGTCAAATTTCAGGTCAATCGGACATCGTTTGACCACATATCAAAGCTCGGCATTTTCCCCGCAGCAAAATCAAGTGAAGCATCGACGGGACCCCAAACGGCTTCAAAACTCAAACAAAAGCCTATGGTTGGTCTTATTTATTGCTCAGGAGGCTTCACCTCAAATTTCAGGTCATTCCGACATCGTTTGACCAAGTTTCAGCTTCTGGCGGAAAATCAGCAGCTCTACGCGACAAAGTCTTCGGCTTTCCCGGAAAATTGGAAACTTTGCACTCTAAAAATGCAAGGATTCTCATTAAGTTTTCTACAGGGAAATCAAACCAATAAATGAGAAGAAATGTCAAGAAAAATATAGAAGAAAACGGCGATGAAAAAGACCTCAAAACAACCGCAAAACGGGCTCCGAAGGGGAAAAATCCCCCAGGGTCGCAGACCCCTGCGACCATGGCCCATGGTCGCAGGCCCCTGCGACCATGGGCCATGGTCGCCGGTCCATGGTCGCCGGCGACCATGGCCCATGGTCGCCGGCGACCATGGAGGTCCGGGTCACCGGATTTTCCGCCGGTGACCCGTTTTTCCGTCTTTTTTCGCGTTTCGCGCACTTTGGCCCCTGTGGTTTCCTGAAAATGTGATTTTTAGTGCTTGAAATTGACTCATATCCGACGACATCCGTCAAAATCACGGGTCAACCTCCAAAAGCATAAAATCATCAGTGATCGCTCCAAGATCGCCAACCGGCTGACCAAGAAAGTGCACTTTCTGTCCGACCGATCGTGAAATCGACAAGACAGATGTCACCGGCCCGCTCTTAGCTATCAATGTCTGAAGTTACATGTTCATCCGATGTCGATCAGCATGTAGATCCATCGATGATCGTCGCCAGAAGAATTCCAGAAGACACGGCATGGCCCGCGACTCTTCGACTGCTCGGCGACCAATTAATGTGGTTAATTGACTAGCTTTATTGCAGTCATTAATTCATTTCTTTGGACGGCCCAATCAGAAGCAAGCATTTGGGAGTTACAAGTCAATTGATTCATGGCATTTAAACCATGAAACTCCTCCCATTATGGTAATTAAGGTGATTAAAAGCCCTTAATCTCCATCGGCCAATCAGATTCAAGGAAAAAGGAGTTACAAAATCAAGAAATAAATCTTGTAACTCCTCCCATTAAAGCCATTAAGGCTCATAAACCCTCCTAAATGGCTACCAAAAGCCTATAAATAGGAGAGCATTCCATTGAAATGGAGATCGGAAAAAGATCAGAAAAAGAGGAGAAAATCAGAGGATCAGAAAAACAAAGATCAGAAAGAGATCTGAGAGAAAGAAAAAAAGAGAGAAAACTCTGCTGAAGTTCTGCACCGGCCACCACTACAAGGTGACAAAAGTCCCTTGGGGGGCACCCCCCCCCCAAGGTCCTTGCCTTCTCCTGCTGCCTCCAATGGCTTAGACGTGGCTTTTCAGCCCGTCTACTTAGCTTTTTATTGGACATAGGACCTTCTCTTGGTCTTTGTCCTCTAAAAATCTGAGGTTATAGCCAAGCCAAGCGAATCAAGAGCATCTTCTGTTCTCATCTGCATGGATGATGGCGAAGCCCATACATGGCTTGCGACCGTCAATCTGAACGAGTCCCCCACAATCTCCTGAAAAGTTAGATCTTCCTTTTCTTGCTTTTCATTGTAGTTTGTATTTTTCTAAAAGAGACAAAAATCACAACTCTTGTCTTTCATTATTGATGAGAATTGTAAATCGGCTATAAACGCCAAAACCGGCTATAAATGCCAAACAAAATCGCCTTTCACGGCAAACCAAGAAAATGTCTCTTTTCTTAAATATTTGTGCAATGGAAAACTTGAAAGAAGTTGATTTCCTTTTTACTTGCGAAGGTTGATCTCCGGATGACCACTTGCAATTCCAAGTAAAGTAGAAAATCTGGCACACCCACATAAAAAAAAATGTTGATGCACGCTTCAGGGCCCGCCAGGGCGCGAAAGGGCCGGACCCGACGGGCTCCCACGTTCCGCCGACCCCGGTAGCCGCCCCAGCGGGCGCCACGGAGCGCGTTCCATCAAGCTGGCACACCCGGTGGGACTCGTTCATTTGAGAACACGGTGCTTGGAAATGAAATATTTGCATATCGTACTTTTTGCTCTATGCTTATACTTCTTTTCCGGATTCCTTGGCTACTTTCTAGCTGGTAGCCTATGTTGGATTTTGCATCCTAAAAAAAAATGAGATGGGATTTTTTGGAAATTTCTATTTCTTTGAGTTTGTTTCCATTCTTTCTCTTTTCAAAAAAAAAATCAGTTTTCTTAGTTTGAATTCAAAATTGAGAAACTTTGATCCTATCCTATCGTTCTTTGGCGCTTGCAGAAATGTTGAGCCCGTTCGACTAAGGTTTTGGGCCATCGTTTCTCTTCGATGAGTTCATTAGAGATTTCAAAGAAAAAAAAAATCAAAAAATCAGTTTTCTTAGTTTGAATTCAAAATTGAGAAACTTTGATCCTATCCTATCGTTCTTTGGCGCTTGCAGAAATGTTGAGCCCGTTCGACTAAGGTTTTGGGCCATCGTTTCTCTTCGATGAGTTCATTAGAGATTTCAAAAAAAATATTAAAAAAAAAAAAATAAAAATAAAAAAAAAAATTAGTTTTCTTAGTTTGGATTCAAAATTGAGAAACTTTGTTCCTATCCTATCGTTCTTTGGTGCTTGCAGAAATGTTGAGCCCGTTCGACTAAGGTTTTGGGCCATCGTTTCTCTTCGATGAGTCTATTTGGGATTTTTATAAAAAAAAAGGGACATAGACCACTAAGGTTAAACCAATTGCGTTCTTTGATCACGATTGATTCAAGAAAAGCCTTGTCCAGAGTGTGGAGACAGCTTGACTGTTCTAGGCAAGGGTCCTCCAAACGGGTTCATTAAGTAATCCTACCCTTACCTGGGGGCAATTCTATCAATTGAGGTTTCATAAGACCGGGTTAGGAGGCCTACGTGTACTCTCTCGTCTTTAAATATTAAAAATAAAAAAAATCAAAAATAAAAAAAAAGATTTTCAAAAAAAAAAAAAAAAAAAAAATTAAAATAAAAAAAAAATAAAAAATAAAAAAATAAAAAAAAAGGATTTTCAAAAAAAAAATCTTAAACAAAAAAAAAAGATTTTTTTTTAAAAAAAAAAAAAAATGAAAATCTTAAAAAAAAAATCTTCAAAAAAAAAACTCTCGTCATTTTAGATTCAGATCCGAGAAATTGTGGTTCCTTCCCTTCTGGGTACTGGTGCTCGCGGAAATCGTTGAGCCCGTATTCGGATCGGAATACCATCTGCTCTCTTTGATGAATCCAATCTTGACATTTCAAAAAAAAAAGAGAATCCCATCTCGTGGATGCGATCTCCAACATTTGTGCATAGCAATACTGGTACGCCCTTTCAGGGTCTACTGTATCTGTGACCGGCACATTTGTAACTCCTACCTTATATTCTTCTTATCTCGAGCAAGCCCTGCTTCTCGATAAGTCGAATTTAGGTTTACAATTGCTTCTAGCAGTCACTGGAACGCTCATTCTGGGCTCACCATACTTGCTGTCAGAACAATTGTACCCTCTATGGCTTTTTGCCTTCCTCATATTGCTTGGGTTATGTCCCTTGAGCGATTTGAAAAGACAAAAGCATAGAAATTCCCATTTATGATCATTATTCTTGTGATTACTAATGGATGTGGTCTTGTTTCAGAACTTTTTCGAAACTAACAATGGCAGCCTTAACCATTATCTTCGATGAGAACAAGCACCAACTCATGCTTCAACAGAAGCAAAGCACGCGCACCCATAAGCGCCCTGCCAGCTGCCGAAGCATCAACTCCCTCGGCAACTCTCTGAACTCCGGGTCGACCTCGACTCCCCGGATCATCGTCTTCGGGACACTGGGACCATTCCCACTTCCCGAAGAACAAACTGCGCCTGCCAAAAGGCAGAAAATCGCCTCTCAACGTGTCACTCCCGTGACACCAAAGGCGAGCGCCCAAAAGCCCGAAGCCCGCGGCACCCCCGCGAAGCCTCGACCAACAACCAACCAGGTCTACCCTAAGACTTGGTCTCCAAGACCTTCCCCAAAACAAAGAAGGTCTCAAACATCCACCAAGCCAGCATACCTGGCCCCACTCAAGGAGAACCAGTTCTACCCTCTTGCCTACATGAAAGAGGAGAGACCCATCTCCAACCTGACTCCCAAGTCAACCCAGCATGAGCCGGCTTGTTCCTACAGGCCCAAAATTAGATCATGCATCACCAGGCCTCTACAAGCACCTGCTAAGGCCTACACTCCTTCAGTTCGACCCTTCATCTCTACAGGGGCCGAACTCGAAAGGTTCAAAGCTTCGCTGCAACAGGCAAAGGACCGGGTCCGGATCCTGTCCTTGCCTAGCTACAAAGAAGACAGGCTCGGCTGCTGCGCCCGAGGGAGCACATCCTTCATCGTCAGAGCCCAGCCAGAGCTGACTGAAGCTCAAATCGCTCGTCGAGCACGCCGCCGTGCGTCATATCGACAAAAGAGACTAGAGAAGCAACGGACCCAGCCTCCTACACTTCAAGTCTCCCACAAATGGGTCGAAAAAGAAAGACCCGACCAAGTTGCTGCCGTCCATATGGTTGGAAAAACCAGAAGACGCCAAAAGTCAGCATCAAAAATCCATGTCCGACGTCCGGTGACCCGTAGCGTCACCGGGACACGAAGACATCCCGAAGAATCTCCTGCCCCTTCAAGCCAAGGACGGGAGAGTAATCCTTCATCAAGCTCTTCATCAAAAAGAATGAGCCCCAGCTCGGTCACCAGGACGATTTCTTCGTTCGAATCCCGAGGGATGAACGTCTTGGCTACAAGTTCTGAGCCACCACCTCAGAATCCACCTCGAGATGATGCTCTCACACGCATCCAGCAGTTGGAACAAGGCCAGCAGAGGATTGAAACTCTGATGGAAAACATTCTCCTTGTCGTCCAAAATCAGGTGAACAATGAGCCTCCTCCGAATCATAACAATAACGAGGAGAATTGTGAAGAAAATGAGTCACGCGCCCTTACCAAAAAGGACGTAGACAGTATCCTCGCCAAAGCTAAAGAAGAGGATATACTCAAAGAGCATGGGATCAAGCCACCATATCCTTTATGGATGGACTCGGTCCCGTTCCCCACAAAATTCAAACATCCTACTCTCCAAACATATACGGGGAAAGGATCGGCCAGACAGCACGTCATCCACTTCAAGATCTTGACGGGAGCTATCGCGGATCAAGATGCACTCAAGATTCGCCTCTTTGCAAGTACCCTAAAAGGTACGGCCTTCGATTGGTACTCCACTCTGCCGGAGAACTCCATTCAGAACTGGGCTATGCTGGAGACACGCTTCCTGACCCACTTCCAAGGTGAGGATCATCCTGTTACTATGGCTCAGCTCTGCAGCCTAAAACAGGGAGAGAATGAGTCAACTTATGACTTCATTCACAAGTGGAAAGCAATGGCGTACAAATGCTCAGATGTACTGCCACAAGCGTCGCTAGTCGACATCTGCCGAAACAACATGAGAGCTAAAATCCGCTCCATGATCATCGGCAACAAATCAAAGAACCTGGGGGAGCTCCTCGAAGCTTCCATGGAAGCTGAAACGGTGATCAAAGACCTCAACAGTCAGAAATCATCAAAGAAAGAGCCGACTGCTGTTGCAACCTCTAAACCAAAGAAGAAAGAGGTCCTCAATGTGCAAACCAAGTCAGCTCCTCAGCAGCCAAAGAAAGCTGAAAACAAAACTGCAGGTAAAAGGCCTGAACTCTCTGATGCCTTCAAAGAGCGAGTAGAAAAGAAATATCCGTTCGATGAAGACGTCGAAGAAATTTTTGAGGCTCTCCTAGCAAATGGCAAACTCATTTTGCCAGAGCCCAAAAGACCTGGAGATGTTGGCAAAACCAATGATCCTCGGTACTGTCCATACCACCAGATGGTTTCGCATCCTCTCAATCAATGCTTTGTTGTGAGAGAGAAGATAAATGAGATGTGGAGGAACGGAGTCATAACCTTTGATAAAAACTATGGCCCCGCCTCCGTCAACATGGTGTCACGTGGACAAACACCAAAATCACCAAAGAAGAAGATCACTACTTCCTTCAAGGTGATAAATAGAATTCAAACGTCCGAAGTGTTGGTTCCTTGCCCGACACCAGACGGACAACCCATATGGGTACATCCCGATCTCCTGGAAGATGAAAATTGGGAGATCGTCAAAACAAAGCCAACAGCTCAACAGCGAAGGCAGGCTAGGAAACATCTCCTCAGGCTCAAACGGCAAGAGAAGACCCAGCCAAAACAAGAAGTTCATGAAAAGGCAGAGGCCTCCTCTACCACTTCACTCGGGGCAACAGAAACATCCCCTCCAGAGACTTCAAAGGCGGTAAGAAACTTCACTCTTAGTGATTTCATGCCACCTCAATTCAAAAAAGAAGCCATGCAGGGGGCATCATACTCTTGCAACTCGGTAGTTGGATTCTCCATTGATGGATACGAGTCCAGCGACACCGACGATGGATTCGAGCCCAACTACACCGATGAGTGGGAGGAATCTCTTGAAACAGGAGAATATCTCTCCGATGAAGAATGGGTTCCTGAAACTCACCTTATGCCAGTAATCTGGTATAACCCCTTACAGCCACAAGGATCCTGGTCTGATGATGAAGAAGACCAAGAGGCTGCACAAGAAGATGCTGTTAACCCAGCACCTGTCATTGCTCTAGTGGAAATCAACTATGTTGAGCCACACGGAGAAGACGAAGAAGAGGATCTGGCTCCCATGCCTGATCTTGAAGAATATGCAAGGATCTTGCAGCGTCTCGCTCTAGAACAAGAGCCAGACCGCGTCAACGAGATTCCTCACAATCCAGAGCCGGAAGTCCCTGAAGCCCATCAGGTACCTCCTCCCTCAACTCCTGAAAATGGAGAACATTGCTGGATTGACGATCCTCTTACATCCGAGGATGAGTCTGACTCCGAGCAGGCAACATCTCCTATCAGAGCTTCCTGTAATGTAATATATCAGGACTATAGCTCTTCTGAAGCGTCGTCTGATGAGATTACCTACACTCCGACGACGCCTAGCAATGTATCCTCTGGAGCTACCTCGTCTCACGTGACTTTCACAGAGATGACACCCTCTCAGGTTTCTTCTCCTGAGACTGTGACTTCAGGATACACATTCTTCCCGACTCATCATCATGAAGAAAACCCAACTTGGGGTGATGGATGGGTCAACGAAGAAGAAAAGCTGCTGGATGCTGTTCAGGACTTGCTCCCGGAAAATGCTCCGTGCAACACAATCACTGAGGATGGCAACTCTGCTGCAGATACATCCCCAGTAGATGAAAAACGACAGCCTCTTGATCCTGAAGACAATCTTCCAAACGAAGATCCTTCTCAAGAAGCTCTCGAAGTTGGTAGAGGCACCCGCTCGGGCCGGGACTACCACAAAAATTACAACCAATCTTCCTTTACTTATGTAAATCCTTCGGGAAAAGATGTTGTAAGCGCCCCCAGTGGCAAAAACAATGAACATGCAGGCCCTAAGGAGGCTTTCAAGTATGACTTGGTTGAGCACTTCAAACACATACCTGCACGTCTTCACATCCTGGATTTATTACGAATGTCTCCACGCACTCGTGATAATCTCATCTCAGAATTGCAAAAACTGAATGAGGATGTCGACAAACATGCCCCGCAAGTCCTCCAAATTGAAATGGACTACCGGGTCAAAAACTCTGAAACTTCCTCAAAGGGAGAAAAGAAAACTGAGGGATCATGCATCCAATGCCTCTCGGTTCAAAAGGCAGCCAATGCAACCATCGCCTTCACTAAGGAAGACCTCCTACTTGGCGAAGCAAGGCACAACCGACCCCTGTACTTCACAGGGTACATCAAAGAAATACCGATACACAGAGTTCAGATCGACCCAGGTTCTGCACTCAACCTTATCTCCACTTCGGCTCTTGAAGAGTTGGGCATCCCACCCAGCAAGCTAAGCCACACATCTGTATCTATCTTTGGATACGATGGGAGCGCTCAAAGGCCTATCGGCAAAATCAGGTTCAAATTGCAAATCGGTGATCTTATCTCTGAGGTCACTGTGTATGCAATAAAAACCCCCTCATGCTACAACATTCTTCTCGGACGTCCTTGGATACACGAGAACGGTGTTGTCCCTTCAACTCTACATCAATGCATCAAGTTCGTCGGCGACGACAGCATGGTACATCGCGTCTTTGCGGACAGAAAACCCTTCAAAGGTAAAGAAGTCCACTTCGCAGACTCCCAGATGTATGAAGGAGAAAAAGAAGAAGAGGAAACAGCACCCCCTGCTGAAAATCTCCAGAAAGATAAAGGCAAGGCTCCTCAAAAATCACCGGAAGAAAACAAACCCTCCGGCAAATTAGAAGAGAGTAGTCAATCTCCCTTCGTTATCTCCCTCAAGAATTCAAAACCTTTTGTCATCACGACTAAAGTGAAGAAGGCGAAACAAAAGCCTGGGGGCAAATTTGTTGTCTCTCTCGTGTCTATCATGCAAGACACAGACTCGGACTCAGAGCCAGAAGACGATGCATCGTCAAGCCAAGCTGACACTCAGCAAGTTCAGCCTGCTCTCACTCCGATGGAGACACCTGCTGATGTAGAAGATCCTACGTCTGCTACCTTTGTTGTTCCGGCAACATCACCAAAGCAAAGACCGATCTTCTTTCATAGATCGGATGCTTCTTCATCAAGTTCTCTGCTTGAACCTTTTCAAAATGAAGGTATGCCTCAGCTATCTCTATATAGTCCTGTGGCACAAGAAATTATGAAGAAAATGGGCTTTGACGCTCAAAACCCAGTCGGTTTGGGAGAAGGCCGCGGTATTCTCACGCCATTGGAGCCCGCCTTGACCAAAAGCCAGCTGGAAGATTGGAGACTCTATGGTCATGTAGAAAAGTCTTCATATGGGTTAGGATATGATCCCGACACTCCTCTGAGACAGTTGACACAAAAGCTTAAAAGTCGTTTTACCGACCAAGCCTCAACATCTCAAGTCCATGAAGACATCGATCTCCCTGGATATCTCTTTAAAGAGTTACCTGACAAAGATCCAGGAAGCTCATCCAATTTGTACGATTTCTCTGATGATGAAGAGGAATCGTCCGATAATACAGACTTGTGCTATTCTGACCCAGAAGAACCCTCGTCTCCAAAAGAAATACCAGATTCAACAGGCGATTGGGACTATCTCATAGCAAGCCTTGAGGAGATCACCAATCAAGAAAATCCATGGAAAGGAACAGAGCCTTGGTCTGGTAATGCAGTTGAAACTCCAGAAGGTTTCGTTGAGTTGGAAGCCTCCGAAAATATTGTGGAGGAACCACCTTCGAACCTTCCGACAGAAGATTCTGTTGAAAAGATAAACTTGGGAACACCTGATAACCCACGTCCTGTATTCATAAGCAAGAATATAAAGGATGATGAGTTACCCGAGTATATCGCTTTTCTTCGTGAGTTCGTTGATTGCTTTGCATGGTCCTATGCTGAAATGCCTGGTTTAGACCCTAAAGTAGCAGTCCACGAACTCAATCTTCAAGAAGACATCAAGCCTGTCAAACAAGGCCAAAGAAGATTCCGTCCAGATGTGATGGATAAAATTGAACAAGAAGTTCAAAAACTCAAAAGCGTTGGCTTCATCCGTGAGGAACAACATCCAGAATGGTTGGCCAACATTGTCCCCGTGACAAAGAAAAATGGGCAGATCAGAGTCTGTATTGACTATAGAGACTTGAATGGCGCTTGCCCTAAAGATGAATTCCCGCTCCCCATACCGGAGGTGATGATTGATAATACCTGCGGATTCGAGCGAATGACATTCATGGATGGCTTCTCTGGCTACAATCAGATAAAGATGCATCCCGAGGATGAAAAACACACATCTTTTCGGACTCCATTTGGCGTGTATTGCTACACTGTCATGCCATTTGGTCTGAAAAATGCTGGTGCCACATATCAGAGGGCTATGATGAAAATATTCCAAGATATGCAGCACAAGACGGTCGAATGTTACGTTGATGACCTCGCCGTCAAAAGCAGAAGAAAAGAAGACCATCTCAAAAATCTTCGGGAAGTCTTCCTCCGACTTCGCAAACACAAACTGCGGATGAATCCTCTAAAATGCTTCTTCGGCGTCTCGTTGGGTAAGTTTCTCGGATTCCTTGTTCGGAAAGCTGGAATAGAACTTGACCCCATAAAAGTCAAGGCTATTCTAGAAATGCCCTCTCCAAGAACCATGAGAGAACTAAAAGGGCTCCAAGGGAGATTGGCCTACATCAGACGGTTCATCTCCAATCTTTCAGGGAAATGCCGTCCATTCTCTCGATTGATGAAAAATGGTGTAGACTTTGTCTGGGATGCCGACTGTGAAGCCGCATTTCAAGATATCAAGTCATACCTGACCAAACCTCCAGTGTTAGCTGCCCCTGCCACTGGAAAACCATTCATCTTGTACACAAGAGCTCTTGATCATTCTGTAGGCGCTCTGCTTGCACAAGAAAATGATGAAAGAAAAGAAGCTGCTCTATACTACCTCAGCCGCATGCTAGTAGGTGCAGAGCATCGCTACTCTCCAGTCGAAAAAGAATGCCTTGCAGTGATGTTCGCCGTACAAAAGCTACGTCACTACTTGCTTTCCAACACAGTCTACCTGGTCTCGAGGATCAACCTCTTGAAGGTCCTTGTCACAAAGGCAGGTTCTCTCAATGCCCGACTGGCAAAATGGTCCATCCTTCTATCACAATTTGATATAAGGTATGTGCCACAAAAAGCAATCAAAGGCCAAGCTCTAGCAGATTTTCTCGCAGAGCATCCATTGCCTAAAGATTCTCCACTCAGAGATGATCTCCCAGACGAACCTGTCTACAACGTGGAGACTTCCTCACCAAATGCCTCCTGGGACATGTACTTTGACGGTGCAACCAGGACAAATGAAAACAGAAAGCTGATCTCGGGAGTTGGCATCCTCTTTGTTAGCCCCGACAAATGCATGATTCCACACGCTTTCTCGCTACTGGAACCATGCACAAACAATGCAGCTGAATACCAAGCTCTGATCCTAGGATTGGAACTCGCCATCGAATCTGGTATCACTATGCTGGAAGTCTTTGGAGACTCTCAACTGATCGTCAACCAGATGAATCAGAAATATGAAGTCAGGAAGCCTGATCTGCTGCCTTACTACAACAAGGCACAATCACTTCTGCAAAAGTTTGACATCTGCAACATCACCCACATTCGTAGAGGTGAAAACATCCGTGCAGATGCCCTGGCCGGACTTGCCGCATCAATGGCGACCCAGGAAGGGGAAAACATGCAAATTACAGTGAGTGAGAGAAGGATCCTCCCTCCTCTTAACACACACCAAGCAGTTGCTGAATGCCACCGAGTGGTTGGAAGTCGGATCTCTATCCTTCAAACTTCAATCGGCGACTGGAGGGACCCGTTCATTGATTACACTATGTTCGGAATCCTCCCTGAAGATCCAAAAGAACGGGTAAGCATCCAAAGGCGAGCCCCAAACTTTCATTTGGATATCCCTTCGAAAATCCTTTACAGGAAATCCTTCAATGGAGTACTCCTACGCTGCTTGTCACAACAAGAGGCCGAAGAAACACTTAAAGAAGTTCATGCTGGTCTTTGTGGAGCCCATCAGGCAGGTCCTAAGCTCTATGATCAGATAAAAAGGTTAGGTTACTATTGGCCTACCATGGTTGCTGATGCAATGCAATTTGCTAAGCGCTGCCAACAATGCCAAGTTCATGGAGACTACATTCACATGCCTCCGGAATGGCTACATCCTACAGCAATCTCATGGCCTTTCGAAGCATGGGGCATGGACATCATAGGTCCTATCTCTCCCCCTTCGAGCAAAGGTCATCGCTTCATCTTCGCCGCAACGGATTATTTCTCCAAGTGGTCAGAAGCATTTGCGTTCAACGAAATGAAGACCTCATCAGTTCTTCAGTTCCTACGCACCAATATCATTTGTCGTTTCGGCATACCCAAGAGATTCGTCCATGATAACGGACCACAATTCCGGGATCATCGATTCTACAGGTTTTGCGACAAATACAAAATCCAAAGCTGTCCTTCGACTCCATACAATCCGGCAGCAAACGGATTAGCAGAAGCCTTCAACAAGACACTCTGCAAAATCCTCAAGAAAATGGTCTCTAGTCACAAAAGAGACTGGAGCGATAAACTGTCTGAAGCTTTGTGGGCCTATCGAACCACCGTTCGAGGACCAACCCATAGCACACCATTCTCCTTGGTCTATGGATGCGAAGCTGTCGTGCCCCTAGAGGTACAAATTCCTTCTCTGAGGGTATCTCTACAAAATGACATGACTCAAGAAAGCAATGTCAAATTGCGACTCCATGAGCTGGACAATCTCGACGAGAGACGGCTCGAAGCTCGACAAAGCATTGAACTTTACCAAGCACGCATGGCAGGATCTTTTGACAAAAAGGTCAGGCAACGCGCCTACAAAAAGGGTGACTTGGTTCTTGCGGTAAAAAGACCAATGGTCTTCGCACACAAATCAAAAGGCAAATTTGAACCAAAATGGGAGGGACCCTACGTCATCGACAAGGTCTTCTCCAATGGCGCATATGCCCTCCTAAACATGGAAGGCGACAGATGTATGCTGCCTATCAACGGCAAGTTCTTGAAGCGGTACTACCCTTGAAGACTTACCCAACTGGGTAAGAGCAATGCCTGTATGGCCAAAACCTGTTCTCAGGTACTCGCTCGTCAAACCCACTCTCTTTAGAATTTTCATATCAAATGTCAAAATTTCTAGAGATTCAAAAACAATGCTTATTTTTATCGTTTCATTGTTCAAAAACAAAAAAATCCAAGTTTAGGAGCCTCTCCCTGACTTGACCAAAGCTTTCGATCCTTGAACCAAAATTCATGGTTTGAAACAAAAATCCGGATTCAGGGATTTCCACCCTAGTCCACCTTACCTTTTACCGCCAAATGGTTCTAGGTCAAAATTTACGACCCTCGTGTCTTTAAACAAAAAAAAATGGTTTTTCAAAAATCATGGGGATATGACATCAAAGTCAGTACCCGCAAAACAAAAATTTTGAAAAAAAGCAAGGATGCGACATTCCATCGATACTTGCACCCAAAATCGCAGGGAAGCGACATTTCGTCGATACTTGCAAAATCCAAAAACCGTGGAGAAGCAACAAACCAGTTGATATCCACAACCCAATTTCAAAAATCGTGGAGATGCAACATACCAGTTGCTATCCACAACCCAAATTTCAAAGGTTCGAGAAAACCTCAAATTTCAAAAATCACGGGGAAACGACATCAAGTCAGTACCCGCAAAATCAAAAGTTTTGGGAAAAGCAGGGAAGCGACGCTTAGTCGATATTTGCACCCCAATTCGCGAGGAAGCGACATTCCATCGATACTTGCAAAACCTAACCCGCGAGGAAGTGACATTCCATCAATACTCGCAAAACCGAATGAGCAAGGAAGCGACATTCCATCGATACTTGCAAGACCATTCAGCGGGGAGGCGACATTTAGTCGATACCTGCATTTTGAAAGCAAAAAAAAAAATCTGGCTATAAACGCCAAAACCTGGCTCTTTTGCCCAAAAACCGGCTATCAATGCCACCAAACCGGCTATAAATGCCACAAACCGGCTATCAATGCCACGAAAAATTGGCTTTCACGCCGACAAACTAAAACTTGGCTTTCGAAAAATGGCTATCAATGCCACCAAACCGGCTATAAATGCCACAAAATGGCTATCAATGCCACCAAACCGGCTATAAATGCCACAAATTGGCTATCAATGCCACCAAACCGGCTATAAATGCCGCAAATTGGCTATCAATGCCACCAAACTGGCTATAAATGCCAACAAAACAAACACCGGCTTCCATGCCAACCCAAATTTTGGCTTTTACGCCATAAAATTTCGGCTTCCATGCCAACCCAAATTTTGGCTTTTACGTCATAAAATTTCGGCTTCCATGCCATCTCAAAATTGGCTCCCATGCCACGAACAAAATTTTTGGCTCTTATGCCATCTCAAAAATCGGCTATAAATGCCACACAAAAAAAAAAACCTGACTCTCATGTCAAAACTGGCTGTAAATGCCACAAAAATCCGGCTTTCACGCCAAATTCGTTTCCCCTACCAAAACAATTATTTGACAAAAGATTTTCACAAAATGACAAAACTTTTGATCAAATCCCATTTAGCAATCGCTTTCATCACAAAAAGATTTGAGTGAGCGTAGGGAAAACAAAAAAGAGAGTACCAAAAAATACATGTGGTACCAAAACAAAAAAAGAGAGTACCAAAAAAATACATGTGGTACCAAAACAAAAAAAAAAAGAGAAAAGTACCAAAAATACATGTGGTACCAAAAAAAAAAGAGAAAAGTACCAAAAAATACATGTGGTACCAAAAAAAGAAGAATGGTTTCTGCTATAAAAAAATCAGGAGCTCAGCCAAAAATGGTCTCCAGCCAAAGCTTCAGCTCCTCAAGCAAACTCTTGGCCTCAGCCGTCAGAGTTTCCAAGGCACGCTTCTTCAGGAACTTGCCATGAGATGCTGGCGAATGCCGTAACCCTTCTTTTACACCGGGAAGCTCTTCCCCAGCAGTTTGCCATCGTTCGTTTTCTAGAGTCCTCCTCTCGAGAACTTGACCGGCATCTGCAACCCTGCGGATCAGAGTACTCTCCCTGTCACGAGCCTCTGTTATAGCAGCCCACTTCGCATCGACTTGTGCCTTCAAATGCTCAAGACGTTTTCTGGCCTCCTCAACTTCCCTATCAAGGACGTTAAGGTCATGCCTCAATTCGATGATGGCTAGCTCTTCCTTGTTCTTCTCCCGAACTAGCTGCTTCTTGCTTTGTGTAGCCTCATTCAGGTCAGACTTAGCCTTATCAGCAGGGTCCAAGAACATCTCCTTGAAGAATTGGTCGTCAGGGAAGCCCATGGTCTCAAACCACTTGTCACCCAGTGCAATGATCCTATCAACGGTCGCCCTGGCACCTGTGACATCTAGACCAACCTCTTCGGTGTCGGTCAGAATCTCCTGTACATGTGGGATCATGCCAAATCCTGCCTCCAAGTGTCCAGAAAGGAGAGTCTTGACCCAAGAACTCAAAACCCGAGCCAGCACCTTCTTCGCAAATTGAAGAGACGAACTGGATGAAGATTCACCCTTCTCCGCTGATCGGCTGCTCATGTCATGTCCCATTGGAAGAGTAACAAAAGAACTCTTTTCACTTGGAGCCACTGGAGAGGGAATCTCAACACAAGGCATCTCCTCAATCATGTCAGAACTGGTCTCTACCTCCGGATCGACCTCTGGCATCCCTTGCTCTGGTTCTGAAGAAAGCGATGGACTCTCTTCTGTCACTTCAAAACCTGCAAATGAAACACAAAAAGGTATGAATATGATCCTGTTCAAAAAAAAGAAAAAAAATCATCAGGGTCATCACTACAAAGTACCTTCTTCGACGACTGGCGGAACACTCTCTTCCTCCATGAACTCATCAGAAGCATCATCGACTTTTGCGTCCATTGATGGTTCAAAGTCATCGGAATCCAGTGGCAAGTCAGCTGACAATAAAAAATGTTAGCAAATCAAGTCGCAGGCAAAAAAAAAAAAAAGAGAAAGCGAAAGAAGTTATACCAATTGGAGATTCCGGAGTCATTCCAGAGTCCCTCGGTTCTTCTTCAGATGCCATAACCGGCTCCATCACCGCCTCATCGGTCGGAACCTCAGGCATCGGCAAGTCTTCATCCTCTGCTAAAAAAAAAGCAGCAGCAGGGTGAGAAAACAAATCAGAACATGGAAAGCCCCATGAAAGAAGTAGAAAAAGAAAAAGGAAGAATCATACCTTCACCAATGGTCTCTTCCCCACGACTCCTCTTCTCTGGAGGCTCGTCGACAGCCTCTGGCACCTCCTCGTTGATGGTAAGAGGGATTTCCATGTCAGGAGAGTCCTCATGTGGCCCCTCGCTGCGATGATGACTCCTCCTCTTCTTACCTCTACGGGTTCGCTTCCTAGAAGAACCCGCCCCACTATCAGAGTCAGGTTTCTCACTTGACTCCTCACTGGATGGTCTGCTTTCGCCAGTAGACTCCGCGGAAGCTCGCCTCTGTGCCGCCTGCATCCAAGCGTCGAGCTCAGCTTCCTCCTGTTCTAGCTGCTCCAAAGCCTCATCAGGTACTTCCCGAACAGCTTCAGAACCAATGACGCCCTGGTCACCGAGAAAGCCTATCTTGTGCTTCTCTCCAGAAAGGAAGGCCCAAACTTCCTCTCGCCGGACGCCATCCGACTTCCCAATGCCTTTTCCAGAAGACAGCTTTACATCAAGCTCCTTCTTGGAAAGCCCCCGATATGCCAAAAAGCTCTCCGCGAACCACTTCGTGAAGCCGGCAGTTCGGAAAGTCGACAGCTCAGGATAAGAAATCGTGGCAGTAGTGTCTTCAGCACTATAGAAAGCCCATGCATTTCTGCCATCCTGCAAACCCCCAAAACGCTTCACCATACTCGAAGGCGCTCCAACAACGCCTTGAGAGAAGCCCAATTGAAGCGCAAAACGAGAAGGTACATACGGCTGGATGTCGACGAAAAGATGTCTACGGTACACCATCGTGCCGACTCGTATGCTGAAAAGCCACTCTTTCTCTGCATTGGTCAAAGAGTAATGCCTTCCCGACCCTGCTCTGGTAGAGTCTCGGGAGGCACCAAAATCAAAAGCCTTCTTCCGCAACTCCGGAGAAAGCTTAACTGAAGACTGCCCCATCTCGACGTCCCTGAACCGTCGGATCCTCATGCGGGCAAACAAAAGTGATTCGGATACGGCTTTTCCCTTAGCCAATCGAATCATCAGAGGATCATCATCCTGTGCAGCGCCCAGCTGGTGGAAGCCAGGACAGTGGTATACAAACCACGAATAAAAGATATGGGCTGAAAATACCCTATTCATAGGGAGCCCAAGCCGAACTAAAAAAGCAGCAGCCTGCAGTTCGGTACACAGGTAGGAGTAAAGAGCGGGCACCAAAGCAAGCCGCTCTCCAAACGCCATCTGACAAGCCGGAAAAATACAATGCGGCCTGATGTGCGTCCCATCTCCACCAGCAAAAATAGCCTCACCCAGCCAAAAAGTGAGGTAAACAGCAAGATCCCTCCGCAGTGTAATGTCAGAACAAATGGCATCTGTGCTCGCGAAGAAACCCTTCAACTCTTCCTGCATGGCCGAAGTCTTCTTCCTGTCTTCCCGGGTCATGCTATCAGAAGGTTCTCGACCGTCAAAGGAGTTGAAGAATGAAAAGCCACAACTCTTCCAACTGCTGGATCTCACTTTCGAGCCCTCCTTCAAAAAATCATAGAAGGCGACGAGCTGAAAGTATAGGAGCCTGAACTCCTCTGACTGCTCCTCAAGGACGCTGTCAATCGGCATGAACTCCTCGTAGAGTTTGCCAAGGATGGGCAATCCAGTAATAGCACTCAACTCCTTCAGAGAAAAACCAATCTCGCCGTTCGTAACAACGAAGGTATTGGTCTGAGGGAGGAAAGACTCCAACATAGCCATGAAGGCATCATCGGAAAAAGTCACGGTCTCCCTGAAAGCGCGGACCGCGTCAAAAATCCCGGCTTCCTTCAAAACGGCGCCCCCAATCAGCAAGGTGCGGTCAGTCCATGACTTCTAATCGGAGTCAGCATTGAAACGGCCACGAAGTCGAAAAGGCTTCACCCAGGTACTGCCGTCACCGCTGAAAACGCCAAGGCCCATCGGTCTCAAATCGACCGACGGATAATCAGAGCCCTGGTAGCCGCTGGCTGGCATCAACATGTCCATACGGACAGGTGGCTTCTCCGCAAAACCGGAAGGTCCACCAACAAAAACCCCGGTCTTGATCACACTGGTCCTCTTCACCCAGCTCGGAGGATCTTCCCTCTTAGGGCACGTGGGAGAAAGGCTCAGGATCGAGATGGTCCGGTCAAAAGACGACCAGGTAGAAATAGTTCTCTCTTCACCATCAGCTGTGTAAGAGAACTGAAAACATCTCCTTTGGTATGTCAAGTCGTCAGGGACTGCATCTCCAAAGAAGAAGGTAGGCTTGGGCAAAACCCTCAGATCGTCCATAACCCAAGGACGGTTGCTTACCATGATCTTATAGAATTCCTCATTCTTGAGAGCGATCAATCGCTGTCTCATCTCATCACGATTGAGGGAATCGCATTCTTCCAAGTTCTTCTCAATAAACTGGACCTTCTCCCAGGCCTGCTGAACGGCCACATTAGAAGATCTGGCGGATCGACGAGGTACGCTTGTAACAGGCTCTTTACCCTTGTTCGCTCTGGAGGAACCACCTGCAAAGGTTGGAAAAGAAAAAGATCGTCATCAAAATGACAGGATTTCGCTAAAAAAAGAAAAAAGGGTCACTTTGTCCCACCAAAAATCTGGCGAAATTTTGGCATGACCCCGGGGCAATTCCAAAGAAAAAGGAAATACCCCGAAAGAAATAGAAAGTTTTGAAGATGGGCTCAACATTGCTGCGGGCTCCGAAACTCCAAACTTTCGAAACCTCAAAATCTCCGCAAAATCAAGAAGGGCTCAACATCGCTGCGAGCTCCAAATTCCCAAATTTGCAAAGATTTTCAGGTATGCTATCATGCTCAATCTACAAATAGTACATGCATGAACATCTAGATTTGCACAAAAAACGCATTATCATGATGAGCAAAAAAAAAAAAAAAAAAAAAAAAAAAAAAAAGAAAGAAGAAACTTTCTCGAAAAAAAGGGGGAGAAAGAAAAAAAAAAGAAACTTTCTCAAACAAAAAAAAAGAAGAAAAAAAGAGAAGAAAGAAAACAGCAAAAAAAAAAAAAAAAAAAAAAAATAGGCCACGTGGCCGTACGGACCAGATCCGTACGGATCTGTCCGTACGGTCCACAAAAAAAAAAAAAAAAGAAAAAAAAAAAAAAAAAAAAAAACGTGAAAAAAAGAAATCACGTGGAAAAGAAAAGAAAAAAAAAAAAAAGAGAAGAAGAATAGAAAGAAAAAAAAAGAAAAGAAAAAAAAAGAAGAAGAAAAAAAAGAGAGAAACTTTCTTCTTTTTACCATCCTATTCTCTACATGGAGTTTTCTTGAAAGAAAAAGAGAGAAAACTTACTTGAAGCCATTGATGGAGAAGAAGAAGGAAAAAGCTTGAAGATCCTTGAAGAAGAAGCACTCTTGGTCTTGGAGCTCTCTTGAGATTGTTGCAAAAGAAAGCAATAAGAGCAAGAGATCCTACCTTCCTTTGCTTTTATAGGAGAGAGCAAATCAAAGAAGGAAACAAAGAAGAAAGGTAAGTGTTACTAATTAAGTAACCTTACCGAAAGAGAAGGAATTAGAAAGATTCTTTCCCAAAAAGAAAGATGTCTTTGAGAGATTTCCTCCCAAAATCAATCAAATGAGAGATTCTCTCCAACAAAAAAGGATATTGAAGATTCTTTCCCAAAAAGAAAGATACCTTGAGATATTCTCTCCCAAATTAAGGGAATATGAGAGATTCTCTCCCATAAAGATATTTTTAGATATTCTCTATCCAAATGAGATATCTTTAGATATTCTTTACAAAAATGGCCCCACATGAGATCTAAGCCATCCTAAAAAGCTTAAGGTCCCATGGGCTAGCCCATATGAGCCAGGTTTGACCACCTAGGCACTAAAAAAAAAAAAAAATGGGCTTTTAGTCAGGAAAAAAAATCCCTCTTACCAAGAGCATACAATAATGGTTCCATGCCTCTTTTGAGTTGATTGGACCATACAAAAAAAATCCCAAGCCCCATGAGCTTCCAAAAATCAAACCATCCAGCCTCATATACCAAATTGAGCCAAAATCTTGAAATTGACATTCCACAAAAATCCAAACCACTCCAATGGACCCACACAGTCCCAAAGAGTGACCAAAAACCAAATCCTGGTCCCCTAACTTGCCACATACAGCTTGTTAGGTCACAAGACCAAAACAAAAAACCAAACCCTGATCCCCCAACTTGCCACATACAGCTTGTTGGGTCACAAGATCAAAACCAAAACCCGATCCCCTAACCTGCCATATATAGCTGGTTAGGTCACAAGATCAAAAACAAAAACCCAAATCCATATCCCTGATGTCATCTTCAAAAACGTTGCCTCGAGATGGTGTGTGATTCCCCTCACTACCATAAAATTCCCCTGGAAGCTCAAAGGCTACTCTACCAAAGGAAAGATTGCTCAAAGACTCTTGGTCAAGACACAAGCTCTCCTTCAAAAATCTCTTCGAGGCACATCGACTACAAAAGTCAAGCAACTCGTCGCTGTACCTCGAGGGGGCATTTGTTGACACCAAAAATGTCACTTTGCCTCTTCAACATCAAGAAAGCTGCATGAAGTCGCAACCTGCCATAAATAGGCAATGCAATTTCTCCAAAAAATCAAATCTTGTTAGAATCAAACAAAAACTGCAAGATCCTTCAAGATAGCCAAGAGAAGAGTACACATGAAGTTTCGGGCCATTTCGACAACATTTGGCCTAACTTCACTTCTCCGACAGCTAAACGGGAGCTCCCGGCGGCGACATCATCGGAGACGTCAAAACTTCAATCAAAGCCTACAGATGACTCCAGCATGTCTCAAAAGGGCTCTATGCCAAATTTCAAGTCAAACCGACAACGTTTGACCCTCCATCAATGCTCGAGCAGTAAAATCAAGCCTCCCGGCGGCGGGAACCACCGAAGCCTTCGCTCATCAAACCAAGTGCATGAGTGGCTTCAACATGCTTCCAAAAGGCTGCACGTCGAATTTCAGGTCATTCCGACAACGTTTGACCAGGTTTCGATGCTCCGAGAGAAAATCAAGCCTACCGGCGGCGGAGCAACCCGGGACCATGACATCCAAAACGGAGCCCATGGAACGTCTCAAAATGACTCCAATAGGCTCCCCGTCAAATTTCAGGTCAATCGGACATCGTTTGACCACATATCAAAGCTCGGCATTTTCCCCGCAGCAAAATCAAGTGAAGCATCGACGGGACCCCAAACGGCTTCAAAACTCAAACAAAAGCCTATGGTTGGTCTTATTTATTGCTCAGGAGGCTTCACCTCAAATTTCAGGTCATTCCGACATCGTTTGACCAAGTTTCAGCTTCTGGCGGAAAATCAGCAGCTCTACGCGACAAAGTCTTCGGCTTTCCCGGAAAATTGGAAACTTTGCACTCTAAAAATGCAAGGATTCTCATTAAGTTTTCTACAGGGAAATCAAGCCAATAAATGAGAAGAAATGTCAAGAAAAATATAGAAGAAAACGGCGATGAAAAAGACCTCAAAACAACCGCAAAACGGGCTCCGAAGGGGAAAAATCCCCCAGGGTCGCAGACCCCTGCGACCATGGCCCATGGTCGCAGGCCCCTGCGACCATGGGCCATGGTCGCCGGTCCATGGTCGCCGGCGACCATGGAGGTCCGGGTCACCGGATTTTCCGCCGGTGACCCGTTTTTTCCGTCTTTTTTCGCGTTTCGCGCACTTTGGCCCCTGTGGTTTCCTGAAAATGTGATATTTAGTGCTTGAAATTGACTCATATCCGACGACATCCGTCAAAATCACGGGTCAACCTCCAAAAGCATAAAATCATCAGTGATCGCTCCAAGATCGCCAACCGGCTGACCAAGAAAGTGCACTTTCTGTCCGACCGATCGTGAAATCGACAAGACAGATGTCACCGGCCCGCTCTTAGCTATCAATGTCTGAAGTTACATGTTCATCCGATGTCGATCAGCATGTAGATCCATCGATGATCGTCGCCAGAAGAATTCCAGAAGACACGGCATGGCCCGCGACTCTTCGACTGCTCGGCGACCAATTAATGTGGTTAATTGACTAGCTTTATTGCAGTCATTAATTCATTTCTTTGGACGGCCCAATCAGAAGCAAGCATTTGGGAGTTACAAGTCAATTGATTCATGGCATTTAAACCATGAAACTCCTCCCATTATGGTAATTAAGGTGATTAAAAGCCCTTAATCTCCATCGGCCAATCAGATTCAAGGAAAAAGGAGTTACAAAATCAAGAAATAAATCTTGTAACTCCTCCCATTAAAGCCATTAAGGCTCATAAACCCTCCTAAATGGCTACCAAAAGCCTATAAATAGGAGAGCATTCCATTGAAATGGAGATCGGAAAAAGATCAGAAAAAGAGGAGAAAATCAGAGGATCAGAAAAACAAAGATCAGAAAGAGATCTGAGAGAAAGAAAAAAAGAGAGAAAACTCTGCTGAAGTTCTGCACCGGCCACCACTACAAGGTGACAAAAGTCCCTTGGGGGGCACCCCCCCCAAGGTCCTTGCCTTCTCCTGCTGCCTCCAATGGCTTAGACGTGGCTTTTCAGCCCGTCTACTTAGCTTTTTATTGGACATAGGACCTTCTCTTGGTCTTTGTCCTCTAAAAATCTGAGGTTATAGCCAAGCCAAGCGAATCAAGAGCATCTTCTGTTCTCATCTGCATGGATGATGGCGAAGTCCATACATGGCTTGCGACCGTCAATCTGAACGAGTCCCCCACAATCTCCTGAAAAGTTAGATCTTCCTTTTCTTGCTTTTCATTGTAGTTTGTATTTTTCTAAAAGAGACAAAAATCACAACTCTTGTCTTTCATTATTGATGAGAATTGTAAATCGGCTATAAACGCCAAAACCGGCTATAAATGCCAAACAAAATCGCCTTTCACGGCAAACCAAGAAAATGTCTCTTTTCTTAAATATTTGTGCAATGGAAAACTTGAAAGAAGTTGATTTCCTTTTTACTTGCGAAGGTTGATCTCCGGATGACCACTTGCAATTCCAAGTAAAGTAGAAAATCTGGCACACCCACATAAAAAAAAATGTTGATGCACGCTTCAGGGCCCGCCAGGGCGCGAAAGGGCCGGACCCGACGGGCTCCCACGTTCCGCCGACCCCGGTAGCCGCCCCAGCGGGCGCCACGGAGCGCGTTCCATCACTTTCTTCTCTTTTTGTCTGACTTCTCTTGATGCAACATTTTGTATTACCATTTGCATCTTTCGGCTAATAGAATTTTAAATTATCCTTGTCAATTTATGTCCAAAAAGGGGGAGAATGATGGTGTTGTTTGGTTATGTTAGTTTATGCTTTATGATTTACGTATGTGCTTCTTTTAATCATGATCTTCTGTCAAGATTGGTTGTGATAGGATTTTCAGGTATGTTCAAGCTGAAGCTGAAGAATTTGAAGAATTTGTTTTAATTTCTGGGTAGATGTCATGTATTAGATGTTTTGTCCATGAATTGCCAAAGGGGGAGATTGTAAGTTTTTGAGAGTTGGCTACTTCATGTGGATGGACAAAACATGGGAATAAATGTAATTTTATAATTTTTTAGATTAGACTGTAGCCTCATGGAAGAAATCCGAAGACGAAGAATTTCGAAGACTTGATCGGATGTCAACATGAAGAATGGGCAGAGCTTCTAGTTATTCTCAGTCCAATCGATCGGATACCTTGGCCGATCGATCGGACCTAAAAAGCTCTCAGTTATTCTCAGTCTGATCGATCGGACACCTTGGCCGATCGATCGGACCTAAATAACTCTCAGTTATTCTCAGTCCGATCGATCGGACCCTCAGGCCGATCGATCGGACAGCGGCGAACTTAAACCTACTTTTGTGGATCTCCCTTTGTCCTATCTCTATCCAAGTCTAAAGCCATCTCTCACATTCGTTTTGAAAAAGCCCCATATAAGGATTAAGCCTAAGAGAGATGGCTTGAGGCTTTTTACTATCTCTCTCTCCCAAAAACCCTAGATCATCCTAGAGAGATTGCTCCCCTCCAGAGAGCACTTATGAGAATCATGTGCTGAAGCCTCATTATCTGGAGACTCATCCTCAACATACTTGCAGATTCGCCTTGTTCAAGGCGTGGAGATCAAAGTACTGGAGAAGGTGAACGGCGTGTTCGTCGACTAGATCTACTACGGTCTTAGGTTGTGTTCAACTGTAAAAGGGGTAGTGAGTATCTTGTAACCTTCGTTTTCATTAGTGCTTTGATCATTTCGGACCAGGGTGAGGTCCCGTGGTTTTTTCCCTATTTTGGGTTTTCCACGTATAAAATTGAAGTGTCCATCTTGTGATTGATTGATTGATTAAATTAGATTTCTTAATTCCGCAAATCCATATTGGAATCTGTATTGGGACTTATTTATCATTAGGGTGGATTCGTGATCGACCCTATTGATCTTTCAGAGGTAGAACATAGATGAAATTCTATGTATGATTTGTTAAACAAGGCACTTGATTGGAAAAATGTTTTGAATGAATTTTGTGCTTTTCATGCACAAAATTTGATGATTAGTGATGAACATTGGGAGTTATGTACTCAAATAAGAGATTTATTAGAAGCTTTTTATATTTCAACATTATTTTTTTTCCAGGATATATTATCCCACATCTAATGAAGCTTTTTAAAATTACTTTACAATTCAGTAGATTTAAAGATCATTTTTTACTGAGTAGCACTATTAAAAACATGGAAAAGAATTTAATAAATATTGGAAAGAGGCTCCAATGACATTTTCTTTAGCTGCCGTATTTGATCATAGGTTAAAATTAAGTGGTGTACAGTTTTTGATTGATTGAATAAATAAAAACATGAATTATATAGATTTAAGTGTTTTTTCAAATATTAGGGCAAACTTACAAGCACTTTTTCAATTTTATTGTGAGCAAATGGGTACAACCGAGCTTAGTATGGGTCATTCAGAAGTCCAGCAAACAGGTGTTGGTGAGTGGGATGTGCGGTATTCTTCCCTGTCTACGGTCATGGCATCCAGCTCAAGCTCAAGTAACACTGTGACGGAGTTATCATCGCATCTTGACGTCGGTGTAATACGGCTGCAGGATGCATTTAGTTTTGACCTTTTAGCTTGGTGGAAGCAACAAGAAAGCGTTTATCCGGTGTTGGCCGCCATGGCTCGTGATCTATTGACTACTCCAATGCCTTCTGTAGCATCAGAACGGGCTTTTAGTACAAGTGGACGTGTGGTGGATCATGGATGACAAAAGAATCAATCTGACTGAAGAAACGGTGGAGTGTTGTGTTTGCCTACGAGACTGGCATTTAGCAGATAAGAGGAAGCAAGAGTTGACATCAATGGAAGATTATAATCCAGCAGAATATATTAGTGGACTACACATCTGATTTTTTACTTTTTTCTTCATTGTAATTTTTAAATTTATAAGTTTTTCATTCTTTTTTATTTTTATTTTCTAAAAAGTTTGTAAGGTTTTGAAGGTAATCCTATTTAGAAACTTTCAAGAAGTTAAGAACCAAATGGTTCTCTCTTCTCAGTGGAGTAGGTCGAGTTTGACCGAACCACTTAAATATATTTGTCATTCTCCGTGATTGTGTGATGTTAAAATTTTTTACTTATTTGATAATTTAAAAGCCACTGTAAAGAAAATTCTTTAATTTTTAATTGTCTCATTATTGAAAATACAGTGGCTATAACTAGATAATGCCAGTTAAAATCCAAATGTTTCTCTCTTACACTAACTGTGTTTTTGACTCTTTCTATATGAACTCAATTTCTATGTATTCTATACTAACAAACATAAAGGATGGTAATTATAAACAAATAGTTTCACTGATGATTTTTATTTTTATTTTTTGTTACGATCATTGATGAATTTATGGTGTTGAGCTTGTAAAATCCTTTTGAAGCCTTATTGTAGAGCATCATGAAGTATTAAAAATCTATAGTTAAATAATTTCAATCACCCGAATTTTTTTAGTGAACTATGTTTGATTGTTCACAACAAATGGAAAAACAAAGTTTTAGTAATAAAAAAGTTTACTTTTACTTTATCAGAACCTAAATATTTTACTTCCTAAAAGACAAGTAAAGTAATTACACTACCATTTGCCAACCTCTCATTTCACTTCTTGAAAGACATGTAAATTTTTGTTCTATTCTTTTTTCTTTTTTTTTAATACTAAAAAAAAAAAAAGGAAAAAAAAAAGAGCAAGCCCGCCTGGCCCACTGGCCCAGTGGGCCGTGCCGTGCCAGGGTTTTTCCCTGGCGGGCCGGCCCGGCCCGTTTGACATCCCTAGTCCTGATGGTCATATGTCTCAACCCACTCCTATTAGAGACATTTCAAATTTTACATATAATAATGACTGTAGTCGAATTAGGTGCAGGTTTGGGTTTTGATACAAAAGTCTTATTTAGCATGTCAAAATGGAATCCAATTCATTTGAGTCCAGATCTCCTGTTTAAACCATTTCGCCCTATTTCCGAGCACCCCCCATATAAAATGTGATCTCAGCTTACTGCACACTCTCAATTGCTTTCTTGGAATGAAAAAAATAAAGATGACATTTTGTATAGGTGGCATTCGGATATCGGGCGAAACGGACATGAGATCCGGACTCAATTCATGCCCTTGGGTTCATTATCAGAATGTCCAATTTCTAGTATCAATTTGCTAAGTTCTCGGCCTCAACAGAAATATTCAATCTATTAAAGAATCTTATTCACCTCACCCTAACACATAATGAAGGTAAAGTGTGGGAATATAGATGTGTGTTTTAAAGTCTTAAATGCCTTCGAAAATTATAAAATTTCAAGTAAAAACAGATGGTCTCACACACATGTCTAAGGAAAGATATATAAATTGAGGTGGGCTGCCCAGGCTCGGCACGTTTCAGTACACCAACCAACATGCCATGGCCCGGCAACCGACCATGCTGCGCCGGGGGGCCGTGGCCCATGGTACATCCCGGCACAGTCCATGAGGCCCACGAATCCAAACACATGTCCATCATTTTCATCCGCACTTTCACAAGATACCATCTTCACTTTCCCGAGATACCATATTTATGAGGCTCATTTAATGTTATCTTTAGTGCTCTCTTTCTAGAATTCATAAATATGGGCATACATGTTTGTAGCTGTGAACAATAAATTTCATTGCACAGCTACAAGTGAAGGAAGATCATTAGACTAGGCCCGTGGGGTGGCATGGCCCATGGTGTGCATGTGGCATGTGGGACCCTACCAGCTAGGTATGGCCTGTGGTACGGGTGGGCCGCAAGGCCTGTTTTCCATCTCTACCGAGGATCGATCCCGGGGTTGTCAAGATGCATCTTTTTATTTCCCTGCTGGAATTTCTGAATGCTCAAGAGTGAAGAAGAAGAATTCAGGAATTCAACCATCTCCAAACAAGAATTCTTTGAATTATAGTAAAGAAACAGGCTCTGCATGTTAGGAAGGAGAGAAATAGTGTGCAAGCTTTCTCAAAAATTTCATAATTCGTGCTAATAACTGCTTCTTAAATCCATTTTGTACAAACCCAACGTCAATTACATAGGTCTGGCTCAGGCCTGGCAGGGATAGTTTGAAGACCCATGTCTACATGGACATTTCTTTAATGTTGGCTGGTTCATTGCTAGAGCAGCCGGGTTTTTTCTCTTTTTCTTTTTCCCAACTTGTAAGAGAGTTAGGACTCTAGCCCTCGAGGGAATAGACCTCGGGTGAGGTAGGACATCCCTCAGTTGATGGAAGGTGACTGCCAGATTCTAAACCTAGGCGACCGTGTTGCCAGCCACTTGTGTCAGCCTGTGACAAAGGCATTGATCCGTTTTCTCCGCATCATATGTCTCCGGAGAAACATCTTCCAATAATCTTGTGGCTGATCAGAAAAAACATCCATACCTAACAATTTTTCTCTCTTAATTGAAAAATTAAAAGATCGTGTACTGTGGGGTGGAAAAATGTTTATATGACAACTAAGTTTGCCTAACTTATTTATTATAGCGTCCATCTATCTTCTGTCCTTGTTTAATTTTGTATAACAAGTCATGCCCTTGGTTGGCATGAGGAAAAATGAACCACATTGCAATATAAAATCTGCATAATACATAAGAGAACATTGACAAATGCTGCAAATTAAGTATAGATATCAATATGATATTACCATAGTGTCATATCATCAAAATATTGCAATTCCAGGCTCAGAAAGAAAAAAAACAAAAAAACAAAAACAAAAATCTCACAAAAATTCATCAAATTGTAAATATAATATGAGAATGTAATCATCTCATCAAACTGTCAAAGCACTTTATCCTAGGTTGCCCTGCGAAAGGGGCTACTTCTACCACCCTTAATTTGATGGGTTTATGGTCTACACAATCTCAAACCAGCCTTGTGACGGCTGCCCGTGAGTCCTCTAGAGTCTTGAGTCTCTTGATCCAGGACCTCTTTTCCTCTAGAAACTTTAAGCATCTAATTTTAGCGAGGAAAAAAATATACACATATATATATATATATATTATATAAATGGAGCAGGGCGAGTCAAGCCCAACCAAAATCCGAACCCACCCCAAATCTGACTAACTAGGGTCAAATTTCAAAATTGCATCCTCACCTCAAACACTGCAAATCTACTAACAAACCTACACCTAACAGGACAGGAGCAAGTCGGTGTTGGTTCCTGCTTAAACCCCCACCCATTGTCAACCTTGAAAGCAAGCATTGGACAACGAAACTTCGTAGCAACCACGGTCAACCAGTCGGTGGGGGAAATCCGTTGGATGGCATGTTTCTAAATTCTAATGGATTGTGATCGGACTTTGTCTTCTTCTTTCTCTTAATCAATATATATTATGGTCTTGCAGACAGATTTCGTACGTTTTCAGCCCAATCCCTAAGTTGGGTTCATCTTAGACTTTGAACGTTGACTTTGTTAGGCAGTGAATTCTATTCTACCATATATTCTCCACCATGAAGTAAACATATTTATAAATCCCACTGTCATTCATTCTTATTAAAAATGATACAAGTGGCCGAGCAGTTAGACTTTTTTGTCCCGGGATTTTTCAGAATTGAAAGGTTGACAAAGTACAGTAGAAGACAAGCAGACTAAATTCTCCGCGTTGTCAATCAAACTATTACTGATGGCTTTGTTTCTAAGATATGCATAGAGGCTAAATGAATTATTACTGACGGCCTTTGTAGTGTTCTGTTTTGGTTGGCTGGAACAGTTGCATGCACAGGGTAGTCAACGTAGATGATAGATCTAAATAGACTGCACCAAACAAGGTATACCTAACACATGATGGAGGGTGTATTTTTTCTTTTTTCCACAGAAACCTTTGCAATGGTTTGGAAATGAAATATTCTTGGTGGTCCACAGTCAAATTGGAACCATTATGGAGTAGTTTTGTCCGCCCCCGGTTTATCCTGGATTCTGCCACAAATTTTCAGGCACAGCTAGGCCTGTGGAGCCCAACTGAGTCCTGCAGGATCAATCCAAATGCCTCTATCTATTTTGTAAGTTAGAACTCACCCATGTTTTTTTAATCAAAATTGGATTCACTGTAAGGATAGCAAAACTGGGATCAAGAAGATCATGGAAAGACCTTTGAAAGCACAACCTCCCCCATTATAACAATCCCTTTTTGTGATCTTATTTATGCTAGGATGAGTTGGTTTGGTTAGCAGTGGGGCCTTCAGCCCGACTCTCTATGCCCTATGGAGGTAGTGGAATGGTGGAAGAACACATGTGAACAAGGCCACCCAAATCATCCTCTTGGTGACGATTACTCAAGAATGTGGGTTTTTCCATGTGGTAGACCACTTGGAAAGCTTGGAACGACTTCCTTCATAGAGGTCAATTGTTAGATCACTTAAAGATCATTGCATTACAACATAAGATGCTTGAATGTCCCACAAACCACTGTAGTGAACCTGTTGAGGTCCTAGAGTGATATCTAACAAAGAAGATATAGTGATCTTCTCGAACGCAGCCTACAAGCTTAAGGAGGGGAACGCAATTCACCTTTGAATATGTTATGATGTTAAATGGTATTATCATGGATGCATGTGCTATCCAACAAACGATGCTAAACGAGGGCGGTTTTATCCGCGTTCAAAAAGGCAAGGAGAAATGGTTTTGACAACACTCATGTTTTGATAGACGCTAAAGAAGTGATGCAACCTTTGAAGGGAGATCGTGACTAATCCATAAATTCCATCGTTTTGGACATTAAAGCCTTGGGCTCTTTATTTTGTTTTGTAGACTTTGATTATATTCCTAGGATCCTGAATGGGCAATTGCACATGCTTGCTAATGTTTGCTACTCTACTATATAGACATGATGTAGGTAGGGAAACAACTTTTGTTATCTTATATGGGGGCTAATTTGGTGTTGTTCTATCCTTTGTTGTTTTTCTTCTCTTTTAATGAATATGCTTATTTGCCAAAAAAAAAAAAAAAATCCCTTTTTGTGCTCAACATATAGAGAGTTCATTTCTAATGACATTGTACAATCATGCATTCGAATGCTTTTGGGAGCCAATGACATCATTTTGAGCTATAAGCTATATAGTTCAAAAGCATGACTTGACTTGGGATGAATGAAGTGAATGGTTCAACAGGAAGAGCCTTGGTTAAGCTGAATGAGCCGACTGAGTCTATCAAAGGCCATGTCAAATTCGCCTGGGTTACCCCACTCATTGCCGTTTTCTGCTAGCCCATATAGATATGTTGAACTGTAAGACTTTTAAATGGGTAGCCCTATTATCAGGTCAAGCCCCAGTGGGCCCACCCTAAATCTACTCTTAGTCCAATGATTAGCCTGCATCCAAGTGGACCCACATTCAAGGTAGAGTGGAATTCATCCCTCAATTGGAAAAAAACCTTGGTATGGGTTTAACATTTTGACCCATTTTCAATTAGGATCAGAATTTGGGTCTGGCTTAAGGTCAATGGATTTCATACTCAAGAACTAAATTTAAAAAATGCCACAGGCCCACAGCCATATATGTATGTATATATTGAGTATATGAATGTAAAATAAAAGTTTAAAGATTTGAGCCTCCCCCTACCATATAATTCAGTTAACAGTTGAAGAAGATTATGTAGCTATTTTTTCCGGACAGCCATAACTACTAAAACCCTATCTAAAAATAAAATACTCTTGTTACTCATATTATTAAGAAAAAATTTCAAAAAAGTACAAGACTTTTCACTCATTTTCAAAAAAGTACATTAGATTTGAGTATTTCAAGAAAGTATAAAAAATTTCTATATCTGTTTCACTCAAGTAAAAAATTTCTATATTTGTTTCAATCAAGTCCTCTCC
Organism: Umbellularia californica; assembly: GCA_028538565.1. Taxonomy (NCBI): domain Eukaryota; kingdom Viridiplantae; phylum Streptophyta; class Magnoliopsida; order Laurales; family Lauraceae; genus Umbellularia; species Umbellularia californica. The sequence continues at coordinate 53,142,211 of JAPQWN010000010.1, forward strand.
ATAAAAAAATCTTAAAAATGATAAAAATGCCCTTGTGACAATTTTCATCTTTTTTAATCTTCTTTTGTCTCCAAACCAACCAAAATTCACTTTATGGGCCACACTGATCCAATGTTGATGGTGCAATACCTTCTTTTAACGGTTCGGTCACCTAGAAGAATACTAGAATTAGAACTGGGGTCCTTTTCTTTGGATTCTCATATGACCTAATTAAGTTTCAATTTCATTTTGATGATCGTAACTATTTGATTAAGCTAATTTTTTGGTCACTTGCAATCAATATAATTTTTTCTTTTTAACCATATGTGCATAAAGGTTGGAGAGGGCTGCACTATAGGTTGTTTCTCTTAAATGATTTCTCAGAGAGAGAATTTAAAAAATGACAAAAGTGAGGACTTGATTCAAAGAAAAATAGAGAACTTCTATACTTCTTTAAAAAATTCAGATCTTAATGTACACTTTTGAAAATAAGCTAAAAGTTTTATACTATTTTGAAAATTACCATATTACTATTTTACAATTGAATAGGATTTGACCCAAGGTGGATCCACACCCACTCATGCCTTTAGCAGACCGCTAACTCTCATAACTTTATTTTGATCACGAGGGGGGTCCCCCCTCCCCCCCCCCCCCCCAAACTCTTGCATATGTGAGTTTTTCTTTCTTTGTATGTGGGACTTTGTCTCTCCTCATCACATGTGTGCGTTCTCTCTCCGTGTTTGTGGGTTCTACTACTCCTATGTGCGAGTCTCCAGGGACCCAGGCCCCTTAACAGGAATTTAAAAAAAAAAAAAGAATCCGGATCCCCTGTTTGGTCTGGTCCAAACAGGGCAATCGGGGGGTAACATATGAACTTGTTGAGTTTAAAAACCGGTATTGTCTTTAAAAGCTAGTTCCATCTTCTAAGTACAAAATAATGTATCACACTATGTTTGGACCAAATAGGGGATCCGGATAAAAAAAAACCTCATAACCCTTAAATCTTAACAAAGGTCTAATTTTCAGTTCTTCTCATACTACTAGTTAGACCCATAAGTCAAATCTTCAGTTCTTCTCTAGTTAGACCCATTTGGATCCAGCTACGATCTGCTCGATGGCGGTGGGTGTACGTAGGCCTACATCATATGAGCCCACATGTCTCTTGTGCTCCTGCTCATTGTCTCACTCCCACAGGTACAGATGGAAATTACAGACAAATAGACAGGCCTTGAAGATGAAAAAATACGTCTGAACTTACCCAAGCAGGAAGGCATCCTCCTTCTGTAATTCTACAATGCAGATCGACGCGCTTTCTCAAGTCAAAAAACCCGAAAAAGCTGACACGAATTCCAAAGTGAATGCAAAACACATTTATCTACTTCATCAAGAGCTCGTTACCAAGCAGACCTGATCTCTATATATATGCATGTATCAGCTTAGACTTAGCTCCATCCAACAAGTCTCTAAAACCAGCCATGGCCTCCAATACTTTCTCATCTCTCCACAGCGTCCTCTTCTTCTTCTTCCTCTTTTTGTCTAAGTCTCTAGCAGATATTGCTCCATCTACCCTAATCACCCCTACCACAGCTTGCAATTCCACTCCTGACCCACGCTTCTGCAAATCAGTCCTCCCTACTACCGGATCCTCTAACCTTTACGACTACGGTCGATTCTCAGTGGGACGGTCCCTATCCGTCGCGAGAAGGTTCACTGCATTGGTGGATGGCTATCTCAAACACAGTTCATCTTTGACGCAAACTGCCATTCGGGCGCTTGAGGATTGCAAACTTCTATCAGAACTCAACACTGATTTCCTTTCTAGTGCTGCATCTACACTCAATTCCACCAACACCCTTCAAACCATGCAGACAGATGATGTCCAGACGCTTCTCAGCGCCATTCTTACCAACCAACAAACCTGTTTGGACGGCCTCCAGGCCACTTCCTCTGCTTGGAGCATCAAAAACAGTCTCTACACCCCTCTCTCCAATGGAACTCGTCTGTTCAGTGTCTCCCTTGCTCTTTTCACACACGCATGGGCTCCTAAGCAGAGGAAGGTGAAGCGACCCCATTCGCACCCAGGACGGAACCTGTTGCCTTCGCAAATTGACCTTCTTAGTCTCGCCAAGTTCAAAACCGGACGTAAGCTTCTTCAGTCATCGACTCCCAATGGTGTGGTGGTGAGGGACATTGTGGTGGTGGCCCAAGATGGCAGTGGGAATTACACCAACATTCAAGATGCTGTAGCTGCTGCCCCCAACAACACTAATAATAATGATGGGTATTTTCTAATCTATGTTGAAGCAGGGGTGTACGAACAGTATGTTTCTATAGCGAAGAACAAGATGAATATTATGATGCTTGGGGATGGAATCAACCAAACTGTGATTACAGGAAACCGCAGCGTCGTGGATGGGTGGACTACTTTCAATTCTGCTACCTTTGGTAAGCAAAAGCCAACCATATTTAACATAACCCATTTGTTTACTGGTATAATCCAATCCCTGTTTTGAGCTTTCATCATGTCCTTAAAAAAAAAATCAGCTTATCATTCTAGTGCTGTATAGTAGTATTGCAGCAGAGGCGGCTTCAGTACACCGGAATTTAGGTGGCAAGTCTCGGATTTATTCGGGACATGTTGATGCCCTTTAAATATCTTTAAATATCATACTAAAGCCCAGCCTGAATCGACCATTATTGAACTCGTTTAATTGAAAAATGGTTCATATCCAATGGGATCAAAACAGGAGTGTGAAACCTGGCATGGATTTAGAACAAGGAAGTGACTAAAAACTGTTGTTGAAGTTGTCAAATTCAAATCCAGATCAGATCCATGTGTAATCCAGCCTATAGTCCCACATCTCCAACTGACTACAGCCAAATATTAGAAGAAAAAAAAAGATATTTTAAGAGCCCAAGTTGGTTGGGTATCTTATTTCTCAATCTGAGAGTTTGATCCTTGGATTCTCTCCATGCTCCTCTCCCCAGATACCTCTCCCCATATCTGGGGTTCACTCCAACGTCTATCAGCTCGATGGAGGGTCCAGCCCCCTTGGCTGGTACCAAGAAAAGAAAAAAGGGGGGAAAAGTACTAATTGCTTGGGTCAGATTGCCACTATAACATGGCGGGAAATTGAGTCATGTTGGTGTTTCAGGGGCCTCATTATTCTGGGGCTATTGATTTAGTACTTATATTAGCCCCACTCTTGTGTAGATAATTCAACTGAAACAGGGCCAAATCAGAATATGACAGATTCATCCCTTAAAAAAAAAAAGATTCTGATCCATATACTGCGTAGACGCTACCCGGACTAACCATTTTGCAGCCTTATGTGGTACATTTTCAGCTAACATGAGAACTTATATGTTGTGTGTGCAGCTGTGGTTGGACAACGTTTTGTTGCAGTAAACATAACATTTCGCAACACTGCTGGTCCGGCCAAGCATCAAGCAGTGGCAGTTCGAAATGGTGCAGACTTATCTGCCTTCTACAGTTGCAGCTTTGAAGGTTACCAAGACACCTTATACACTCACTCCTTGAGACAATTCTACAGGAACTGTGACATCTATGGAACAGTAGATTTCATATTTGGGAATGCAGCTGTTGTCTTCCAAAACTGCAATCTCTACGCAAGACTACCAATGCAGGGGCAGACCAATGTCTTCACTGCTCAAGGTCGAACGGACCCAAACCAAAACACGGGCACTTCAATTCACAACTGTAGAGTGAGTGCAGCTGCAGATTTGGCAGCTGCTACAAATGGGTCTACTAAAACGTACCTTGGAAGGCCTTGGAAGGAGTATTCAAGGACTGTCTACATGCAATCCTTCATAGATGGAGTGGTAGATCCCTTGGGTTGGTTGCCTTGGTCTGGTGACTTTGCTCTAGGTACATTATACTATGCTGAGTACAACAATACAGGGCCGGGATCTGGAACTGATATGAGAGTGAATTGGACCGGCTATCATGTGATCAATGCCATAGATGCAAGTAACTTCACTGTTTCCAACTTTCTGTTGGGAGATAGTTGGTTAGCTCCAACTGGGGTGCCTTTTGGGAGTAGCTTGTTGTGATTGTTGACCCACCATGTCATGTTTTTTTTTTTTTTTTTTTACTTCTTTTTTCTTAGACTTCGAGTTGATATTGTTTGCGAAGCTGATATAATAACGGCCATGCATGTAATGCTCCCTCAAAGGAGGTGGAATGTTTGGTAAAAGATTTGTGATTATGAAGAACTTGCAATTTCTATATATACAAATTTAATGCGATGGATTTTCCAACTGGATTTCTTTTTGTTCCTCATTAGCCTTTGCTAATTTGCAATTAGAGAGAGAATTACAACTTACAAGAACAGAGAGAAATGATCCCATCATTTTTTATTTGATTTATTTTAATTCAGACTCTTGGGAAGTTTTCAAAGTAATATTACTTAAAAATCACGTATTCATGATGGCATAGTGCCTGACTTTGTGAAGATCACTTCAGATGAACAACGTGCAAAATGTGGATTCTTAATATACAATGTCGATGGTAAGTGTTCCATTAGTAGGCTAATGGGCTAGGGACCAATCAATTGGGCTAACTTTTGTGGGCAGTTTCTAAGTGGGGTTCCTCGTGTTTTGTTTGATTATTAAATATTATCTTACCATAAAAAAAAGAAGTGTCGCATTAGTACTCTGGATTTGCAATTTGTATAGATCCCCAACTTCTGCTACTACAGAGTCGTATAGTCGATCCCTCCCCATCTATCCAGAATCCACATAGCAACCGATCGGGTTGGGCTAGGTCGACCTGAGCAACATAGAAATGTCCCATAGTAATCCTTTTTGTGACAGTTTTTATAGTTTGTGATACCAAAGTCAACCTGCAAGAGATGTGACTTGGTTGTTTTTAACTATGATTATCTTTTCTTGATTTAAAATAGAAAGAAAGTTGAAACGTGTAAGAGGAAGGAGTTGAACCTACACACCAGCAGGACCTTAGATTTTTTTTTTTTTTTTTTTTTAATTTCTACTTGTTCTACAAAAGACTTGCATTGACTTAAGTACTGTAAAAGGCATGGGTGGATCCGGCCGAATATAAAATCTCGAATCGACCTCAAACCGTTGAGCCAGGTCCCAATTTAAACCCAACCCATCAGGTACAAAAGAATTTATGGGGACAATTGTGGGCTCGGATTCCCATCATATAGACACCTCTAAGTGCCAGGTTAATGGCCAACCCAATTTTACCCACTATTAAACTCATTTAACTAAAAGAAGGTTAACAACTTAACTTATTAAGGGGAAAGAACACTAAAGAGCAAAACAAGTCAAAATGTCCAAAGTATTCGATCAAGCGGATGAAAAACTAGATTGACGGCTTGATAAAAACATGATTGACACAATCTTATGCATGTTCATTATCATATTTTTCATGAAATCATCAATGCAACAGTAGTAAAGTTTGAGATCCAAGTTCTGCTAGACTTATTGGCAAGTGACACTGCGACACCTATCAACAGTTTATTTGCTCAAATCACGCAATATTTTACATGTTCCACTGACAAGAAATATGGTCTTCATCCAAAATGGCACATGGGTGAAACTCACATAGGATGGAATCTTTCTTACTAATGACAAAAAGCATATTAGTAGACTCCACCTCGGACTATCAGTGGGAAGAGCCAGATCTTACAAGTACTACTACTACCAACCTGAATGGGCCTGGCCATTGGGGCCAGCCTCAACTATTCCAAAAGTGCCTGAAGGAAATCGAGCAAGCCATTTGACAGCCCTAGGTCCACCCAGTGACAGAAACATTTGTGTGCTTGATGGTTTTTGCCCAAATCACACAATACTACAATAGCAACAATACGGTGGGGTCTCACAGAAATAAATAGTAAAAGACGCAACGAGGCGAACATCTGGGACCCGCTTAAGTAATGTAAAATGTTGCTGAGTCCAACCAGTAAGCCAAGGTAAACAATATAAGAGATGGTAACTGAGATTACCAAATGATGCAGGTATATAAATATTATTACATTTTGGGCTCATCAAATGATGTAAACACGATGAAAACCATTTAAATAAAAAATTAAAACGATATACAAACACAATGGTCTTGACATGCATATAAAGACACGATAAGAAGATTTTATTTGGAAGATTCATCTTTAAACCATATATAAAGACAAGATATGAAGATTTTATTTGGAAGATTTTTATCTTTAAACCCCTAAGTAATAAATAATCCAACCAGCATTATCTGAAAGTTGCATCACCATCTCGCTCCTAAGTTTCAATGGTGCTGCCACTCCTCCCTCCTTTAGCATTGATCCACAATTGTAGAAGTAACCATTTGCTTCATCTTCCCACCCCATCCATCACCTGTGCATACTCATTTGTCTTCTTGAAACCATCACTTCTAAAATAAGTCATTGCAGACAACAGAATATGAGATTATACTGCTTGCTAAGCACTCTCGAAGTACTTTCAAAGATGCCGGGTCGATAGAACCCCTCATCATCCTGCTGATATGGTGGCAAGTGTTGATGGCGCTATTGTAACACTCCGCCCCGAGTCAATCAAGATTAACTCTAATTAATCGAAATTAATGCTAATTAATCAAGTCTAATTAGACTAATGATGGTTAATGCCCCAACTCGATGAGATTAGTCTCAAATGAACTTCATGAAGGGATAATGAAGAGATTAAGTGAATTGGATGAGTTTTAAGTCTAAACTAAGAGAACAAGACCTTTTTCGTAAATACGGAGTTATACGTATTTTGTTGAATACGGAAACTCTTGATACCAATACGTGTATCCCAACGAGTACGTTAACTTTCATAATAGACTCAAAGCCGTTTGACGAGGATTTCGTCAAGTGGCCCTTCATTTGACTCAAAATGAAATAAGGATAAACAAAAGGGGGTTTTAGTGTGAACAGCCTTATATTAGAATGAAATGAGCCTCATTCCTTCATTTCTCTTCAAGACAAACCCTAGGTTCTTTTTCTTCTTTCCCTTTCCCTTCTCCATCATCAAGAGAGAGTTTAAGAGTGATTCAAAAGGGTTTCGGAGAGTACAACTTCACCTTCATCTTCTTCCCCAAGTTGCTTCCCCCATTGTTGAGGTGTAGAGCTTGAGAAAGATCTCAAAATCCATTCCTTTGAACCTCAAGTAAGTAGTTAAGCACTTTAGTAGAACTTTCGAGTTTCCTTGGATGGTTAGTGAAGCTTTCTAGCACAAATGGCTCAATGGTTGTGTATTTTCATGTTGTCATGGAGTTAGGGCTTCATTTGGGGGTTTTTTATCTTCAAAGCAAGCTAAACGAAGAGGACTTTGGGTAGCTAACCTTCAAGAGAGGCAAGTATAAGCATTTGGTTGTAGTTATTGTTAACTATTGTAGAAATGCTTGGAGTTTCCATGGATCTAGATTTTTGTACATGTTATTGAGTTTTGATTTTCTCATGGATTGAATGGAATGATTAAAGGATGATTAAATGTGTAGTTTTGTTGATAGATTGTGTATAAAAAGGGAAACAGGAGGTTTCCAATTGATTTGTAAGTTTAGAATGTATTGGAAGTAGAAAAAGAGGAAGAGGAAATCATCTGTGAGCTGATTCATAGATGGGTTTCGTCCCAGGTCCGATCGATCGGACCTACTGGCCGATCAATCGGACAGTCCCTAACTGGGACATGTTTTCAGTCCGATCGATCGGAGGGCTCCGTTTGAGCCCGTTTGAAATTGACGTTTATGATGCCGGTGCTATAATTAGGATTGGGAATGGACTATAAATGAGTCCTAGAATTAGCTATACCATAATTGATGACTATTAAGTATAGGATTTTTGCGAAAGTGTGCAGCACTCCTTGTGAGTATAATGCTCCCTAAATTAGTTCGAAGACTAATCGTGGAGTAAAGTGAAATGATTGAGAATTTAAGGATAATAAAAGAAGAACTTCATGGTTAATAAATTGTGGTCTAAAACTCCATGGATGTTAACTACGAGGACTATAATGCATACACTAAAAATAAATGTGATGCTCATCAAGAATAACACGTGCATTTAGTACCGTTGGCTATATCTATATGGTGGTTTAGATGTAAGAAAGAATTAAATAGAATCATGATTGTCCAGCAATTCTTTATTGTGACATTGTGTCCCAATCTAATGTGATTGTTGTCATTACTCTTCTCTTATTATGAAGGGAATCATGGAACTGAATTGAATCCAGAAATGGATTGCTCACTGAAAAGTATGGACCCTTGAGTCAGGCACTACCTATCTATTGTTTAGAACTTTAAATGAGTTCAATAAATGAATAAATGGGACAAATGTCTAATTCTACTGCAGTAGATGGTATTTGGAGGCGTTCCGGAGCTCCGTGGTGATGCTAATTATCCCTGGCCCGGACACTAGTAAGTCCCACCAATTCCGATCGTATCTATCGGTATTGATCGATGCCTTCCGTTTGGAAGAGGAATCCTTCCTTTGAGGGAAGATGATAATAATGAATCATTCCTTTGAGGAAAGATGGTAATTGAAAATAATAAAGATACTTTACTAATAATGTTTACTTATGGTTATTGTAGGAACTTTCCAGACTTATCTGGTATTGGAACTGTTATTAATAGATGGAATGAGTTTAATTTATGAGTTAACATGTTATTACAATATCTGTTTATACATTGTTGAACCATCGTGTTCATTAGTGTTATTAATGGCATTACAGGCCCGTTTGCCATTACCGGTGCAGGAGCGCCTCCGATGGGAGCGGAGGAGACCGCTCCGGTTCCTCCAGGAGGATTAAACGAATAGAATGGCCGGGATATCGTTTGATACGGGCATCCGAGTGCGAGAAGGAATATTTTGTTTTGAGGAACATTTTATGAAGTCATTCTTTTTGTATAATCATTTTGGGATGTAATTAATGGTCATTGCACAATATTTTGGACATGCACTATTGATATAGGATACATGTATAAGAAACATTATTTTGTATACATGTAAATTGTAATTGATGTTGTCAAGTGAAATTGTTTTCGCAGATTTGTGTAATTGACAGGTTCATTGAGATTGTTATCCCTTGTGGATTTCGTTTTAACTTCGGTTAATTCGGGATTTACGGGAGTAAGTATGGGCTCACGGCTCGGGGCACCGGATCTCGGGCCCGGGTCGTGACAGCTATCGAGGACAACTGCCGACAACGATGATGGCTTGCTGTTGGAGGATGTTAATTTAAAGAAAGTATAGATAGCTAAGTCTAATCTACATGGATAATTTGAGAAGAAGCAGATAGTTATAAGAGGAGTGTGTATATCTTTGGCTTGAGAGAGATATGGGGTTGTTCAGAAATACAGTAGTCAAAGATATATTTAGCAATTGCCAGCATGGGTGAGTCAAAATTCATTGAATCTGCAGATAAAATTACCGTGAGGGCTCTGATTCTACTATAAGAGTTCATCAATAAAGGTTACCAAGAAGATCCGTGAATTAGATTACACTGATCATTAGTAAAGTATCTTCAAAATTCAAAGGTCTTTTAAGAAAGATTTTCTCCTCATGCTGCATATGGACATATCAAATACCTCTCGTAAGAGCTTGAAGTTCTGCCTCCAACGGAAGATCCGCGGCTAAACTACCTGATGCTACCATGTCTCCAATTGCATCTCTTATTATTCCCTCAATTCCTGCCGTTCAAGATAATAGTTTTTGTTAGGATTTTGTGTGTTGGCTAAATTCATGGGTTGGACAAAACTCTGGGTCTTTGAGTTGTAATGTTTTATTTTTTAAAGCCCTTGTAGTTAGAAGTTTGGAAAGACTCAGATGAAGAAAGCCTGAAGGAATTAGAAGAAGAAAGCTGGAGAAAACTGTGCTGAATTTCCGGATCATCCAGAAAGGGGTCCGCTCGAGCGAACATTGCATCCACTCGAGCGAACAGTGTTCTGTCTTGCCCAGTTCTGAAACAGAGGGTTGTTCGCTCGAGCGAACCGAGAGATCGCTCGAGCGAACCTGGCGCATAAAGTGTTACGAATTTGGAAACCTGATTATCTAATTGTGCTCAAACTGCTTGTTTTAGTCCTAAACATCTTAGGAAACCTTAAGCACGAACCAAGGGCTATTTAAAAGGTTCTAAGGCTATTCCAAAGGCAGACCTCACCTCTCATAGTGCTGAGTTAGAGTTTATCATTGAGAGAGTTCTTCTCTAGAGCTTTATGAAGTTGTGCTGCCAAGTTCTCTAGAGTCACTTCTTCTGCATCCTTTGTAGAAGATTATCTTCCTGAGAGAAGATTTGAGGAGTCAAGTGCTGGTCTGGATCTGGTGCAATCAACGGTGTGAAGTCGTTGAAGCGTGAAGCGACACAAGGTAACTTCAGTCCTTGGGTAGGGGATATCTAGGGAGGAGATCTGAGTTTCTTGTAATTGCGAGATTCATAGTGCTTGATTTGATCCAGTTTGGATCGGTGGTTTTTCACCCGGTTAGGATTTTCCACCTAAAAATTGGTGTCCTTATGGTGTGTGCTTGTTGATTTATTTTCCGCTGCATATTGTTTATTTCTGCACACATTGGTTGATTGTTTGAGTAGACCAATCTAGAGATCCCGGAGACCCCTCCACTTTTTCAGTTTTGCTGTACAATATAAATACTTTGCAATGGTCGTGGAAATATTACTATAGAAATATTACAATAACAGTCACACAGAGAGTGAGAGAGAATTGCATTTGATTCAATTCCAAAGCAGTATCTGTGTTTTTCACACACCTTCCAAGTTTCAAGTCAATTAGAGTAATATTGACCATTCATAAAGTACGTGTGAAAATGATGGCTAAATTATATTTGTCCAATCAAATAGCGAGTTGACTCTCAATTTTAATAAGTTATTAGGAGAAAACTTCATATTAATGACAATTCGATCACCAAAAGATGGGCCCCGTTGTGCTCTAAATAATTTTATTATTAACTCGTTATTAATTTATGATTTAATCATATATTTTAGTTAATCCAATAGCTGTTAGAAGTGATAAAGCCTCTTATGTGTGTATAGAGTGGTAGGGATATAACTTGACCCATTCAGGAACTTTGAAAGGTAGACCCTGCTTGTATGAATTCGATTTGACTTTAATTGACTAAATCATCTGTTCGACATCATGCATGTCATCCCTCCCCCAGAGGATTGAATTTCTGAATTCAGATAATGTTGAATAAGTCAACCTTCTTTCTTGCTAGAGAAATTCTCAAATAGCCTAAATTGGGACATCTGATGTACCACCAATATAGCTTGGGGCTGAAAAACAGTTACATGCTATTAGTTGTAATCCATCGGAAATCACAACACAAGAAATCTAGCTAACCTCTTTTCTCATGGTTCTCCTTTCACCTCGCCCTATGTTTCACTATTAGAAATAGCATAATGACCAGCTTTGTGGTCGTTTCTCTCATCCTTCAATGATATAAGATTCTCCCTTAAAACAGGAAAAATAAGAGAGCCAGGCTCTTCCTAGTCCTTGCCCTCTTTTTTCTTCCATTGATGGCTCCCTTGCCTGGTAGGGGATTTTAGAGGGTAAGACCAACTCTCCTAAGGTTTTCATTAATATCTATGAGAGAGACTAACAAGCTTTCAATTACTAACAAAAAACCTGGTAGATAATTAGGAAAAAGGAAGAAAAACCAAATCCAAGAAGGAAGCTGCACCTTCTAGGGACCGGGCAAGATGGTTAATAAAAAGATGGTAGTTGTGGGTGTATCATCCCTAATCTTGGTGGCCATGGTCGTCGCGGTCACCATTGGTGTCACTGGCGATTATTTCTCAGGCAGTAGCTCAGAAGATGATGGCTCCAAGCATGCCAAAACCTCCACAAAGGCAATCAAAGAAATCTGTCAACCCACAGATTATAAGCAAAGGTGCATCAAGAGCCTCACTTCTGTTGCAGGCAATCACACCACTGATGGCCATGAACTCATCAAGCTTACCTTCAAGGTTGCAATTGATGAAATCAAGAAAGCACTATTGCAGTCTAGTCTCTTGAAGAAAGCCGCAGATGACCCAAGAACGTCGAAGGCTTTGGAGAATTGCAAGGAGCTGATGAATTATGCCATTGAAGACCTTAAGAACTCTGTCAAACATTTTGATGAATTCGACATCGGTGAAATAGAGGAGCTGATTGAAGATCTAAGAGTATGGCTTAGTGCGTCCATGACATACCAAGAGACATGTTTGGATGGCTTTGAGGGCGCGGAGGATGACACAGGAAAGAAGATGAGGAAAGCCCTCCAAGGCGCCTCAGAGCTCACCAGCAACACCCTTGCCATCATCAATGAGATCTCGTCTCTCATTAACTCCTTCGAACACCCAAAAACAAACCGGCGAACTAGTACTGGGGAAGATTTCCCTTCATGGGTCTCAGATGGAAGGCGCAAACTCCTCGAAGCACATCCAAATACTATCAAACCTAATGTTGTGGTTGCCAAGGATGGGAGTGGAGACTTCAAAACCATTACTTCTGCGCTCGCCAAAGTCCCAAAGAAGAGTAATGAAACCTTCATCATCTACATAAAGAAGGGAATTTATAAGGAGAATGTCACGGTCGAGAGAAGTATGCAAAATGTTGTCATGATAGGCGATGGCCAAACAGAAACAAAGATTACTGGCAACAGAAACTACGTCGATGGGACACCCACCTTCAAGACAGCTACCGTAGGTATGTATTGGACTAAAGTTTAATTAAATTTATGATATGATTAAGATTAGATATAGTGATCTTAAGATTTGAATAGTTTCCTAGTTCAAGTTAATGGTTTCTGTATTTGCTATAAGATAAACAAGCTAATTCTCAAGAAAGAAAAGATAAGTCAATTGATGCAAATGTACTCTCTGAAGCCTGTTACTTATCGCATCATATACTATGACTCAGCTGTGAGGGATGATGAATCTTTTTTACAGCTGTGATGGGAGATGGATTTATGGCGAAGAACATCAGATTCGAGAATGATGCAGGCCCTCTGAAACACCAAGCCGTAGCCTTGCGGGTGCAATCAGACAGATCCATCTTCTACAAGTGCCAAATGGATGGGTACCAAGACACGCTCTACACGCACACCAACCGCCAATTCTATCGTGAGTGCACCATCACTGGAACCATCGATTTCATCTTTGGCAATGCTGCTGTGGTCTTCCAAAACTGCAACATACTAGCAAGACAGCCATTGGACAACCAGAAAAACATAGTGACTGCCCAAGGAAGAAAGGACAGGCACGAGCCAACCGCAATTATCATCCATAACTGCACCATATCTGCAGATCCTACATACTATCCTCTCAGAGCTAAGCTCCCCACATATCTAGGCCGTCCATGGAAAGAACGCTCTCGAACCTTCATTTTTCAATCCCAAATTGATGATTTGATTCATCCCGATGGGTGGCTGCCATGGAGTGCAGACTTCGCTCTCAGCACATGCTTCTACTCAGAATTTAATAACAGAGGGGATGGATCGGCTCGTACCAATAGAGTTAAGTGGAGGTGCATCAAGAACATAACAGCAGAGCATGCACAAAAATTCACAGTTGAAAAGTTTCTCCTGGGGAACCAGTGGATCAATGCAAGTGGAGTGCCCTTCACTCCTGGCTTGTTGCCCCTCCATTCGCAGTCAAGTTAAACAAGTTTACTTCTGTGATCATTTCTTTTGCCTTATGGTTTTGGATCTTTTAAGTTGGAGAAATGGAGCTAATGCAACCATGGCTTCCAAGATGATTATCAGGAATACAAATGAAAAAAAAAAACCGTCAATCATCTGTACTACCATGTAATTTTTTCCCACCTCAGTTCCAGTGATAGTTTTGATGACTGCCAGTAGGCATGGCAAAGTCGTCGATTTTTGCGACACATTATACATTCAAGTGATAGTAGAATCTCACCAACTATACAGAATGGAGTTTTTCATCTCACAACATATCTACAGTTAGAAATGAAGTATATCACTTTTCATGGGGGAAACCTATGGAGAGTATGTTCTATGTTCTCTTTCACATAAAAGGAACACTTCAATATTTTGTCTTCCACAAAGGTCATTTTAGCAAGGGTGACTTTGAACAGGGGACAAAAGATTATGGCAAAAAGAAGAAGAGATGATTAAACAAGAGATTAATATTCTCCACAACAGGGCACCTCCTCTTCTTTGTCTACCTTCATTCGCGGTCATCTTCTTATGTAATGCTCACAAAAAATCTCCATCACTTTATCCAACTTCAGTGAAGTTTTGAACTCCAATTTGGTGCTTGATTGGCCCAGATAGATCGGATTTGAGAAACAAAATTCATGTAGTTGAGCCCAACATAATTGGAACAAGGCTTTGATGATATGATGATTAGAATTGATCAAGTTTAAATAAAGGTACATGACTTCCATTTATAATAATAAATCATAATACCACACCTAAAATCTAACTTATGATGCATAAGCCCCATCTCAATGCAATCAACCCATTTGTTTCACATGGAGCCCTCTTTACAGTGCCCTTTCAAATTCCACAAAATTATAATTCACATGTGATCAATCCGACGGTCCATATCACACTAAAAGAAGTGAAATTTCGTCTCTTTCCCTTGCATAAGTGTGGATGTGAAATGAGTCGATTTGATGACATTAAGATGGGCCCCTTACATGATCAGGCTGTGTGGAGTCATTTCTCTTCATGAACATGTTTGTTTGCATTCATCTATATGAATAAGATGCATAAAATTTGGTGTGAAAGTGGTGTGTAAATAAATTTATTTTTTGCATCAAAACTTTTACATTTGTTCAATGTGCGAGACCATTACACATCTCCACCTCATTTCCACCCAAAATAGGTTGAAAATCTGTCAACCACATTTAATATTTTACAATCCTGTGGGTGATCTTTAAATTTGTAATCAAAATATTCAACTTCTATTGAACTAATAAACCCCAGGCGTTTAGTTTAATATCATAAATTTTGAGGAAAATGAGATAAATGAAGAAGGAATAAAAACAAATCCTATGGAACTAATATTTTTTTGCACTTTTGTGGGCCCAATTCTTGATGCGAACCATTCAATATTCTCATATAAATGGCAAACCTTAGAATGTAAAGTTTCATATATTTAGAAAACATGTGAAAAACACTGAAAAGAACACTTAGGGCGTGTTTGGATGTGTGGTGAAGTGAGGTGAGGTAAGGTAAAGTCTCAATTATCCAGACAAGAAAAGACAATGGGTCATATCAAAAGTACACAATTTCAAAATTCCCCCCATCTTTTTTAAAAAAAGTTAAAAAAGCAGCCTCCCTTTTCCACTAAAAGACAAAAAAACTCCACTTTTCTATACAAAAAGTCAAAAAGATTCCATACTAAACAACTAAAAACAAAACACTATCATAATATCTTATATTTTATTCTCTCTTGATTTGATGCTTCACCTCACCATACTTCAATTCACCATACATCCAAACAGACCCTTAAATCCCACTTTTGATTACCTGCACTTTTATGGCCCCCAATTCATGATCCAGATCATTTAATATCCTCTTACAAATGATAAACCTAAATGCTTGAAATTTCATAACTTAGATCCTTGTAAAATTCGAATTATATGAAAAAAAAAAAGAAAAAGAAAAAGAAGAACATTTCTAATTTTCTATGCTTTTGGGAGCCTCAAATTTGTGATCCAACCATTCCCCGTATTTAGGACCCATTGTTTTCTGGGATTCCAAGCCCATGTGTGCTGCATTGTGGGGACCACCAATGGCCCACTTTGGGATGGGGTTGAGAGACTTGAAGATATAGAATGGGCCCTCCTATGTATAAGAAATCAACTCCATCCAATCATCCTAACCTTATTATCTATGGCCTTTAAATTCAGTCCATTCAGATGAATGTAAACCTAAAAGATATGTGACTTATAGGAGGAGTGTTTTAGGCATATAAATTGTTACCCGATTCTCAAATTATCTAGAGGTCCCGACCCGTTAAACACCGGATATGGGTCCTTATTTAAGCTTCAATAGGTAAAATGGGTCCAAGTCCGGTTTCACCTTGGTTCAGACCCCTGGACTCGATACCCGACATATTACCTCAATTTTTGAAAATCTCTCCTAAAAATCATGTTTTTTTAATATCATTCTCTACCTAAACCTGAACCTAAATCAATACCCGTCCCATATATGATTCTGGTTCAGTTTTGATTTCGGAGCTAAGAAATCGGTTTTGAAACGGTTACGGGTCCGGATTCGGTTCCACCTTTTCCTTAACGGATTCGGTTCTTGGTCCAACGTGAACCCGGACCGGAACCGACATATTTACAACCCTAAGGTTTATGTGGTCCATTATGATGGACCATCATGTGGGCCCCACTAGCGCCTATGTTTCCAAGAGGTCAACATCATCATTTTACTCATATCAAAATGGTATTTTCATACAAATTTGGTAAATATATGAGTTTCGTTGAATCTCAATTTCATGTGGTTGTGAGACCCCCTTTAATAAAAACCCCATTGTAATGAAGGGTGCAAAATGCACATTGTATCCCTGCCCTGATTCCTGAATCTCAATCCTTATTCGACGAACGAGCGGGAAACCGCTCGTGTCGAAAATTTCGAATTCCAAAACCCCTCTCTCTCTCTCTCTTCGAAATTCCAAAAGCGTGCGATTTTCTCTCTCTCCCTCTCCCTCCGCTAGGGTTTCTTTCCAAACCAAAACCCTAATTTCTCTGTTTTGGGCACTCTGCTTCCTTCTCCGTTCGCTTTTGGGGCACTCTGCTTCCTTCTCCATTATGGGTTTTTTGCTTCGACTTGATCGAAGATGAGCAACGAGGGCGGAAGCAGCAGCCAAAGCGGCAGATTCCACATTCTGCAGCCGAATCGAGACCTGGAATCGAATTGGGCCGTCGATCTCGCCAAGAACCTCGAAGATTATCTCCTCAAGATCTGCTCTGGTGAAATCTCCTCCGTCGATGACGATGGACACCACTCTGTCAATTTCGCTGAAGGTCTGCTTCAATCTCATTTTGGGGGTTTGGGTTTTTTTTTATAACTTTTCGTCTAATGTAGGGTTTTGTCTTGAATTTTTGTTCTACTTCGTTGCAGCGGCGCTCCTTATTCAAGGTTCGATTCAGGTGTATAGTCGGAAGGTGGAATATTTGTATTCTTTGGTTTTGCATGCTTTGGAGTTCATTTCGCAGAAAAGGTTTGGATTTGAAACTGTTCTGGTTTCCTTTGGTTCTCATTCTATTTGCCCCCGCGTAATTGTTGTAAAGATTTTATTGGGGTTCAAGTTGTTACTATTTTTTTTTTTTGTTTCTGTTATATGATATTGCATTTTCTTATTCTGGAAATGTAGTTTACATTTCTTTGCAACTGGTTTTTGTAGATTGCATGTTTTTATTGGACCTTTAGAATTACATTGGTTAGTCATCTTCATCTTCTCATTCAAGTTAGCTTCTTGGTATCTTTGTTGAACTGGGGGCCCATTTGGATGTCCTGAGTGTTACCCTGGGTTGGTGGGTGAATGCATGTTGCGGGGGTTTGAGGATGGGAGTATGATTTCTACCCAAATTGATTTGGGGGTGTAATCAGTGGGAAAACAAAAGTGATCATTTTATAGATTTACAGGTCCTGTTTTAATTACTGCCCAAATACACGAGTCATTGGATGTGCGTTTGTTTCATCTTGTATCCTTGAAACACTTGCAACCTGAGGTCTATCCAAATTCGGAACGGGCCATTAGGTTATTGACTTTTTTGTGCCGTTGTTTATGGTGCTTTGGCATTGTTTCCATTGCTACTTGCTTCTTATAACTGATTTCCCCCCTTCTAATGCTGGAATGAGAAGCTACATCTGTAATTTTTTTTTATTTTTTGGTATTGGGATTCGATATGATGAAGTGCCAGTTCTAGACTTGTAGATTAGTGTGTTGGGTCTGGAGAGAAAGGCATCACCTGATGCTTAATATTGTGTAATACTTCTTTCCATTGATGACCAGAGCTCTTGATTTTTTATTTAACACATAGTTCGCCTTCATGTGCACATTAGGGACATTTAAGGCATAAAACTGAGTTGTATAAGAGTTGTGCAAAGCCAGAGCATATTCATCTAGTTAATTTAAGAGAGTATTGTACTATTACAGAGATGAAAGGCACTTTGTTATCCATTCCACCATAAAATGAGTTGTAATCGTATTCCTGCTGATGTGTTATTCATGTAACCTTTGTGGCCTTTATATGAATTGATGATATGCTTGTACATGTTGACATCCACTTACTCTAAAAGCTTAAGCTTATAGAGAAAGGTGTAACAATGTAAATCAAGCTTACAACAATATGCATTGCCATCAAATGCATACATTTTATATTTCAATTTTATGATTGAATTACTTTTCTCAAAATCTTACATTTTCTTTTTGTGAATTGTATAATTTGCAATGTGAATCTTATGTTAACCAAATCCTGCAATTTCTCATTTGTGATTGAATTTTACGACAACTAGTGGTGGAGATAGGATTTTTCTTGTTATTACTAATCATTTAAAAGCTAAGTTATCTTTTGCAGATATATTACAATATCTAAAGGAAAAACCTAAATCTGAAAATACGCCTACAGTAAGAATTGTGACTCATGTCTAATTGATCACATGTAAACCCATCCACCTACAATTAAGTAATGAAAACCCATTGGTGATTTAGTTGTGGTTGTTTGATGGACCATGATGTTGTGGTAGGCATGGATGGTTGAGATTGCAGCATTGAAAGCCACCAAGTCATGATAAGGTGAATGGTGAAGGTTCAAATGATATAATGAAAATTTAAGTCTGGATCCTCTAAATGTCTCACTCATGCTTCTTGTGGGGTGTGAAAGTGAAACCTCACTGTGGTACCTGCCTATTGAATATCCTAATCACTCAAAATAAACGGTCAGACTTACAGTGGGACCAACTCTTATTAGAGTAAAATTTGTGGAGGCTTTATTTTAAGCGAGTCGGATTTTCAATAGGTGACTCCAATATTGAGTTCCGTGCCTCTCATTGCAGCGTGAGTAAGACCCTCAAAGTTGAGACTCTTCCCTTGATGACAGCCAGATGTTGTAGTTTGCTAAGGCAACAAGTGTCGTGATTTTTTAAAATATTGTGACTCATGAAATAGGCTTTTTTCTTTCTTCCACTTTCTTTTTTTTTTTTTTTCAAGACTTGGTTATCTTTTAAGTAAATAGCTTATTCTCTAACATGCATTAAGTGATACCATGAAAAAGGACTTCATCTATTTTGGTTCTAAAGTCAAACAAAAGTTAGAAGGCAAACCATCTGCAAATAGTACACTGGTTAGGCAGCAATCTCTTTCGTGGAGACTCAGGTTTGAACTTATCTTAGAAACTCCTGAACTGTAGAGAGATTTCCATGGGCCATTGGGCTGGCATCAGGCCCAATTTAGAACTTATCTAAATTTAACATGAGGCTGATTTTTTTTATCTATCATGACTTACGAGACCTTTCCATTTTCCCCTACTCGTGCTCATACACATACATCTAGGTCAATAAGTGATTTTTTTTTTTTTTTGAATGATCAATAAGTGAATTGCCCCTTGTATACAAAATGTGAGTTTGTGCATAGGTGAATTTCATTTGTATACAATATATATAGGGAGATGCTCCTATGAGATCACCTCTCACCTTACTATGAGAGATAAGGTGGGGGCCCTTACATCCATATCCAATGTCAACAACTTAAATATGAGGGCCCCCACCTTTATCTCTCATAGTAAGGTGAGAGATGCTCCCATAGGAGCATCTCCCATATATATATATAT
The DNA here is from genome assembly GCA_028538565.1 of Umbellularia californica. Lineage (NCBI taxonomy): Eukaryota > Viridiplantae > Streptophyta > Magnoliopsida > Laurales > Lauraceae > Umbellularia > Umbellularia californica. The sequence goes on from JAPQWN010000010.1 coordinate 53,161,985, forward strand.
ATATATATATATATATGGGGAGTATTCCTATGCATCCATCCCTTAGCATGTATGGCGAGGGACAACATAGTAGGGTTGACTTTATAACACATCTGAACCATCCACACAAATGGAACCCCCTTAAGTACACTAGACCTATTGAATTTTCACCTATCCAAATGGATTGGACCGTTAGATCGAGGTTCAAATTTTTTTCCTTTAATATAAAGTCATTAAATTTGTGGGCCACGGATGAAGGAGTTAGAGGCTTGGGATTGGCCCCAGATTTGATATATGGTCTCATCCAAGATGTCTCTTCCCATCCCCCATAAGTCCTATGATTAGTGAGTTCCTAGGTGGGCCCCATTGGATGCATAGGAATATCCCCCTATATATATACATATATATATATATATGTGGATGATGAACTTCCGATGTCTACTTTTGAGACCAAATCATGATAAAGCCTAAGTTTGCATGGATAATATGCCAGTCAGTCTGGTCTAATGTTCCAGGGACAGTGAATCCAGTTCTTTTTTAAGTTAGCTATTCTGAGTGCGGTAGCATGTTTTGTCTTAACAATTAGAGTTTTTAATTAGTTATTAACAAGTTAATGCTTACAGATCATATTACATGATTATTTGAAAGTTCATTCACAAGGTCTAGCATTTCTGTCATTAGAGGTGTTCACCTTCTCTGCTAACCAATTACAAGATGGCATTTTGTTTCTTTACTTCCCTTCAAACTTTCTGTCTTGATGTGCTTATATTTATGGATTCTTTTGGTTATCTTGGCAACTTTCATGCGTCAAAAACCAATTAGGTTAGTTCTTTGCGTTCACTGATAATATGGTCTTTTACTTACTGTTTGCAGAAGTAATCTAATGATATAGGAGAAACTAATATAATTGTTTAAGATGACTTTATCACTGTTTTGCCTCATGCATGTTTCAATTTAGCAAATGGCAGGTTTATTGTCATATTCATTGAGATTTATGCTAACTATTTGTTTACTGGCGGACAGACAGGATCAACAGGAGAAAACTTCAGTTGAGCCTGATGGAAGTGATGCTTGTGGACTTGTTGATGAAGAGAACGAGAACTTTTTGGGTTTAGATGATGTGCCAGGTAAAATCAATGTGAGCTACTGATTTGGGGGAAAATATTGGAATCTCTCTCTCTCTCTCTCTCTCTCTCTCTCTCTCTCTCTCTCTCTCTCTCTCTCCCTCCCAACCAACTAAATGGCAGCTTGGGACGGAGTCTTCTCTTTATCTTGTACTATATTATACAGCAGAAAGTTTGGTAACTCTTTTTACTCTATATTTGCAGTGGAGACCAAGAATTGCCTTGATGGAAGATTCAGTAGAGATGATGCCTTGAATAATTTAGTGAAACCTCCTGCAAACCTGCTTGTATTAGAAGGGGATTGTTTAGATACTTCCGGTGATGCTGGGGAACTGGATTCTTATCTGGTAGTATAATATGATCACTAATCTTTGTCAATTGAATCATGTGTTTTCACCCTTCCCTTTTAACCTCATTAAGTGTTCAAATTGTAATTTACAGTTAGCCACCACCGATCTATATCAGGATTTTCTTCTATTAGATCCATGTGATGCTGGGTCTATTGATAAATTTTTAGAAGGAAATGATTCTGGTGTGAAGCACAATGTAGCTCAAAGAACCGACTCAGCGAGGTTGAAGAGCCGAAAGAGTTTCCTCCAATCTCCAACAAGAAGATCCGGAGGAACCGCCCAAAAATCCAATCTTGGAAAGAATCAGGATGACAGTCGAACTCCAGGAATTAATTGTGGTTTTGGTGTTAATGATAATATTCATGAACCTGATTTTGCTCATAATAATCCAGAGAATCATGTGTACCCTAATGAGGTAGAATTGGATGGTGGGGTCTCCGATCTTGGGGATGATTCAGATGGTGATGATGATCCATGGAAGCCTTTGAATCCCCATGAGCCTGGGGCTTTGAAAGTAAAACCCTTTAAAAAAGGTCTCTCTCTCTCTCTCTCTCTCTCTCTCTCTCTCTCTCTCTCTCTGTGTGTGTGTGTGTGTGTGTGTGTGTGTGTGTGTGTATGTGTATATTATCCCTAAGTGATGTGTCAGTCCCCTATACTTTTTTTTTTATATATATATATTCTTTTGCATTGTAAACAGGAAAAATTTGTGGAAGACAGCGAAGAAGTTCTACTGTGGTGAACTCTGCAGCTGTACAGTTTCCTATTGCAAAATTAGATAGAAGCATAAGTCCTGAATTTGAAGAAGCATTGGAGGCACAGCTTCATGCCCATGAGAAACTACGAGCATCTCAATCTCCTCCGCTTTATGAAAAGGTCTACTTGCCTGCAAGTACTTGGCGAGTAATTACAAGTGTCCGCAATCTGTTTAAAAATTCTGTTGCCTAATACCTCTAATTTTCTCATTCCAGCTAAGAAGATCTCTTGTATCTGGAGAAAGTGGAGTTTGTAATGTTTTTGATGACCCTATGGATGATGATCTGGATAATGAATGTGAGAACAACTTTGAAAACTTTGAGCAAGGTGGCCTGCAACATGATAGTTATATCGATACAGAAGTACCTTTACCCAGTGAAAAGGTTAATCATATTATTATTTGGTTTTAATCACTTGTGTATATATCGGAACCGATTTACATCTGAAGTTGATTGGGACTTTTTTGTAATCTTTATGCAGCAAAGTGATAATAATGTTAAAGTTGATAGCAATGAAGATTTTGGACAGGATGGTCCCAATTCTCAAACAAGCCTTGAAGATCTTTGCAGATCACATCTGGTAAATGCAAGCTTATGGATGCACTTTCATTTATTTATTGCAGTACATGATGCAAACCATTCTTTTCTGAAAGACATTATATTGGACGGAAAGAAACTTCAATTTCATGATACCTTGGCTTTCCATGTCAAAAGTTAGGAAGTGCAATAGCTGGGCAATCTTTGAACTTCTTGTTCTTTACCTACTACCTTAGTGTCAGCTGACAATTAGTAAATTGGATGGCAACCAACTGCAGTTTTGTATGTCGATTTTTTGTGTGGGGGACAATTATTCTTGGTCCTAAACAAAGTTCGCTGTTTACTATGTTGCGAAGCCCTGCAATTGCATGGATTTTAATAATGGAAGATGCAAGCAAAAACCATTTAGCATACTCCACCCCAATGTGCGCTCCTAACATTGTTTTTCCCCCTCTTTTAAATGGTAGCATGGCTTGAACTTGAAACCTCATGGTTGCAAAACTGTACCCTCTGACTGAGCTACCAGCCTGTCAACAAGGATGTTGTACCCATATATGTATATTGGGCACTATCAAACATGGACACTTTGAGGGATATCAAGTCCCTGGCATCACCACAAGATTACTTATTGTTTGAGTTAGGTGGTTGTGCCTTTTCCTGCTATGCTGTATATTTTGTGTGCATCACTTTAGGGCCCACCTCTATTGAGATAATTCTGGTTTTTCCTCTGTTTTAAGCACTGCTTGGTAACTTATTTTCCTTATTCATACAGGATGCTCTTCTTGCTAACATTGCAAAAACAGAGAAGCAGGAGGAATTAGCAGCCCGAGTTTCTACATGGAAGCAGCGAATCGAACACACCTTGGAAGAGCAAGTAATTTCATAAATGGTTCTCTTTTTAATTTGGTGTCCTCTTTAGACACCATAACAAACATAAAAAGTAAAGCCTGCCATCTCGTTTAATGTTCTATATTTGACGAACTGTTGCTGCTGACAGGATATGCACCCACCCTTTGATATTCATGTTTATGGTGAGAGAGTACTTGACAAACTATCCTCAGATGCTGACAGTGGAGGCTGCATGACCTTTGCAGATGTTGTCAGTGGCCAAACGAAACATGATGTTGCTAGAACTTTTTCTGCACTTCTGCAGCTGGTGATTCCCTTAAATATGCATTTTAAAAGCCAAAGATTGCAATATTCCAATATTGTGCATTATCACTTCCAAATTCAAATACAATAGCATAGACAGTTTTAAATTTTGACATCAATATTGTCAGATGCAACCTAACATATGATGTTTCTGCATTGTTCTCATTCTTTCTTTCTTTTTTTCAGGTGAACAATGGAGATGTTGATCTTGACAGAGGAGATTCAAGGGCTGAATCTGTATGTTATACTGCTGAAAATCCTTTCTTTATCCGGCTCCTTAGGCAAGGCAAAAGACAAGAAATGCAGTTCCACACATCGAAGAAGAGAATAAAATCACCTTTGAGAAAACGACACCTTAAGGATCAGGAGAATAGACCCCCACCTGGAGAAAAACCCCAACTCATATCATCCTCATCGGTGTTAACATCACCTGGAAAATCATCGCATTCAAATGGAAAATTCTCAGTTAAAATTGGCAAGGGCAACGTGCTCAGGTGTACCCCAGAAGGCAAAAGAAGACGAAGATCTCGGTTGGTCATTGAACCAGTTGATTTGCAATCTACTGGTTGATATGAAGTGGTTGAGGGGACTATTTGTTTGCATGATATTTGAGAATTTGTGTTGGAGGATAACTGAATTCCCCAAATCACCTCCAGCCGGGTTCACAAATGCTGAAGTTTGGGATTTAGAGAACTTTATAAGCCAAACATGACAATCCACAAGGCTGGATTTTTGGAGTCCCACAAATCAAACGGGGTATTCCAAAACTGGGGGTGACAGCAACTGACATTGCCAATAGAAATTCCTCCAAGCAAACACCCTCTTGTTGTAATTCTATGTTGCAGATATGGCTTTGGTCAAGAGAGATACCACACATCATTGTATGTGGTCTTGAACCTAACCCACTGCTGCTAACAGAATGTAGATTGGTAGCTTGTGTATGTCCACTAAACTTAGTGCAGGATTAGGTGGGTATATTATACTTTAATTTTTAGGCACTGTAACTTATCTGTTAGATCATTTCTAACTATTTTTCTTTTGTTGAATCATGCGACAATGTTCTTGTACTCTTAAGCATCTCATTTCTAATGACAACCATTTTCATTTATATGTATGTGCACCTTTAACTGTGATGCTATCTCTGCTGTCAAAAAGTTGTCTAATCGTTCAAAATAACAAATCATATTCCTATTTTCTCATAAGTGAAAAATGATAGTGGTTTTCACCTCTAGTTGGAAGTTACTCCATTTTTAACACTGATTTGACGATTGGCCACCGTTGGATGCTATCACAAAAAGGTGGTGTTCGTCTCCAGTTCACGTGTAAAAGTTTTGAACATTTACTTTGTTTGAGTTGATTTATGCATGAGGTGTGAAAATATTGTGTAAAATAGGTGCATAAATGGTTTAAATTTGAGCCCAAAAATTTCACACCTAAATAGATGGTAAACTTTAATCAGATGTCACTGTTATTAGGCGGTTCAATGATTTTAGCGGGATCAACGCTCAAGTGTTTTTTTTTATTAAACACTTATGTGGGCCCCAAAATAATAGCCTGAACCATCTATCCTCTTCGAAAGTTTGATTACGGCTGTGGGACCAATTTTAACTGTTGATTCGTCCTAAATCTTGAGATATATATATATATATATTTTAAGTCTCGATGTGAAAAATGGCCATTTTGAGAATTTGCGGTCTCAATTTGCATGATTTGATCTGTTCAAACTCTATAGAAGGCCAATTATGGCTATGGGCAAATTTGAGACCCTAACTCATTATAGATTGTGAGATATTTTAAAAAATAAAAAATTGCAGTAGTAGTTGGATGTAAACATAGAATATGAACACTTCTTTCTCGTTGGATGTACCTAACTCTGTTTTTTCAATTTTTTATGAAGTTAGGCTCCCACAATCTCTGGTTCAAACTCTTTAAAATGACCAAAACGGTCATGGGACTACATTTAATTTCTAAATTACTCATTAATATTTAGATATTTGCAAAAGAGTCAATATCTGAAAATCTATAATTCTGAATTTTGCAGGGCCCATTTACACGACCCAAACTGTTAATCCTCTTCAAAATGGTCATTTGGGGTGGGGGGCAGTCTCATGCATTTATTCATCATATATTTTCAGAAATTTGTGAAAAGTGGAGAAAATGGAAAAACTTTGTGAAAAATGGCTATCCTTGATGCATTCATACTCACATTTGAGGTGTGAAAATGACAAACACATCTCACTGCTCCAGACACTATATATCCATCGTTGAATTTTTATCGCAACAAATTTTCACATTGTATATTCACTAAATTTTCAGGACTTAAAACCAAAAACTTGGACCATTTGATCTATGTTTGATATCCTTCCCATTGCTTTGTTTCTCGTTTGTAATGCATTTTGGTAGACCCCATTCAAAAGGCACACGGGCAATCTAGATTGTTCATTTCATGTTCCTGGTTAAGGATTGTGCAGTGACTGCAATTAGGACTGCGGGGCCGACTTGTGGCTATGCCAATGACCGGGAACAAAGGAAATGAAAGGAAAAAAATTTAGAGATACAGTTTGCAAGATAACTCAGTTATTTAATCCTAAACCCTTTGATATGATCTATCTTCTTCAAGTTTTATGATTTAAAAAAAATATATTTGGATTTCAACTTAACAGTTAGTAATTTACCAAAAAAAAGAGCTTAGCAATTGGTAATGTTTGAAGAGCCCAAATATGGGTGTCTCAATTCATGTGGCCTACTGCCTTGAAAGGAAATAAGTTGGCCCATGAGCTACTAGCTCAACATGAGGACACAAGGGGATCCTGGGAAAGTGTGTGAAATTAACAGGCAAACACTACTCAATGATGAATGTTTTGGCCAAATAATGTTGTTATATATGTTGACAGTTCTGGCCTAAATGATTAAAAGATAGATACTATAATGGACCAGGAGGATCATAGACCCACTTCCATTTGCAAGGACGCAGATCACATAAACGCCAAAGAACAGTCAATATTTCCCATAAGCATAAGACATGAGCAGCACTTCATTGTATTCCAAATCTCTATGCTAGAAGAAGAAGAGGAAGTAGAAGACATAAGAAAGACTCATCAAGGGGCAGGTTTCTGGACTGGGCTTGGGGTCTGGTTGGAGGTTTGAGCAGGGGCTGCATTCTCCTGGTTAGTCTCCTGGGCCTGTCCGCCAGTTGGCGGCGCCTGCTCCGGGGGGCCGGTGGGGTTGTGCTTCTCTGTGTAAGCAGGGAGTTGCTTAACAAAGACGAGTGCATTGCTGCAGAGCTTGTACATTTCCCCATTCTCACGAGTCAAGACCGATTTGTGACCCGGTTGTTCCTTGAAGGTGGACTCGCAGGCTTCGATGTCGGCAATGGCCGCCAGCACAAGATTCTTTATCTGATCAGAAGTGCCATCAAAGGAGACAATAGCAAGTGCACCCTCCATCTGCTGGACGACGTCGACGTAATGGTCGTAGCAGTCATTCAAGCACTGTTGTATGAAGACGTCGCTCTCGTCGTCCATGGTGTCTCGCAGCTTCTCGGCCGTCTTCGATGCGTTGTCCATCGCCGCCATCAGAGACGATACGGCCAGGCCTCTATGGTCTGATTGTAGGTCGGGTGGGGTCGTTTCCAGAGCCCAAACGCATTCGTCGTAGTTTGGAGCCTGCTTGCAGGTCTCGGCAATGTTGATGGCACTGCCACCCATCAGGGGTGGGATGGAAATGATGAAAACAAGCAAACAAAGGAAGAAAGCTGGCAACTTCTTCATCATGGTCTATAGATAGTTAAAATGCTATTATATTTATATGGGAAGTGCTCTTTCTCTCTCTGTCTCTCTCTCTTTCTATGTAAGTATGAAAATATATGAGGAGGATGGTTTTGAAGAGAAAGGGGGAGGAGGGGTAGGAAGTGGGATTCCTAGTCCTGGTGTTTGGAGGGGATGTTGGAATTGGTTTAAGTAAATGAAGGAATGATACAGGAATGACAAGGGTTTACAGTGGTTCATCCCAGGACTTTTTTTGAGGTTTGGGAGGGATTAACGGGGTCAATGGGAGTTAGAAAAAAACCACCCTAGCTAGGAGAAGGATCAGCCACTAAGTATACATACTCGTGTCATGAGATTCTAATTTTGAAAACAGAAATGGTCAAAGGATGAACAAGTAAGTGTAGTTTATTAATGTTTCTAGTCATCTAATCTATTATTAATTTTGCTGATGGGATGTACTTCCCTTTTACAAAACTTTTGGGCATCAGAAGGGTGAACATGGGCCGGGCATATCCCAGTCTGACTTGAGAAAAACTCATGGCTCACCTGAGCCATTAGCCCAAGCAATGAATGAGGCCAGGCCTAGCTAGGATTCCTATTCATTTTTTTTTTTTTTCCATAGTACTCTTTCTGTTTTTTTACTTTTTGTTTTTTGGTTAAATAAGGGCATGTTTGGCATCATTCTAAGAACGTTTTATTATTGTAAATTAAGAAAAACTTATTTAGTAGGCATTTTGTAAGAGGAAAAATTTAAAGAAGTAGAGAGAGATTTTTATTGATGTACGGAAAGGGAGAAAATGCCTTCTAAACAAATTTTTCTTCATTTATTCTCAAAATGAAACATTCTTGTAATGATACCAGGTCCCAAGTCAATAAACTATAAGCTTTATTTGTTATTACTTGGTCAGCCCAAATAATAAAACCTAAGGTCGAAACTGGCCTGAGCCTTGAGCACCCACCCATAGCTGCCTTTCTTGCCTCATAAAAACAAAAGGAAACTCCACCCTCAGCTGAGAGCTATAAAAGTATCATCTTCTCTTGTCTCTGCTACTATGGGTGCCAATTGCTTGAATCAAGCCCGGGTATCCCATTGAGGTGGGTCTGGACAATCAGCAGGGGCGGACCCATGTAGGTGCACCCGGGTGCAGGTGCTCTTGGTAAATTTTGAAAACCCTTTTAGAGGGATATGGGTCATGCACCCCTGCCCTACTTAAAAATCCATCTTGCACCCTCCATTTAAAGCCCATCATTAAAATGCACCCACCCACATCAACAATCGAGAAATCCTCTCTCAGTTTCCTCAAATCGAAAACTCTTGTATCTCTCCAGCCCTTTTCCCTCTCCAATGTCTATTGGAAACTCTTCATTAACGCACCAAATCAACCGTTCTTCTCCCTCCCTGTTTCTCTTGCGCGCGGTTTTAAGTCGACGATTGACGAGGCTCAAAACTTGCAATCTTATAGATGTAGAGACATAGAAGAAGAGAAGATAGAGCCAACTCCAAGTAATACTCCATGCTTCGTATTTTTTTATTTTACTATTTATTTGATGCAATCGTTGTCGAGTTAAAAATAATTTTTTCTGATTTTTTCCCTGAAAACAGTGGATTTGGAATGGATTAAGCTTCATTTTTTTTTTTTTTTTTGAAACTTATGAGTTTTCATGTGTTTCCTTACTTTCTTTTTAAAGTTTTGTTTTGGATTATGTGAAAAGTGGTTTGAATTTCAGATGTCCGTAGTGTAGAGGCATTTTGATATTAAATGCAGTTGATTTTTGAGTAATCTGTTTGTCGATGGGGCTGATTGTTGTTTGGTAATGTTATATAACCCAGAAACAAGCCTCTTAGAAATCAGAATTGTAAAATGTGGTTGATGCTAATATTTTGAGATTTTTGTTTTTGGGAGTACTGCGTTCGTCATCTGCTAATGGGTCCTAATATTTATGCAATCACTTGAGGAATCAACTTTCTGTACATTAACTGCTTCTTTAAGAGTAGAAACTAAGTTTATGGAAGAGAAGAAAAAAAAAAAAAGAACCCTAACTTTCTAAAGTCTGAGATCTTCTTAGTATTCTCTATGAAACAAATGATGGGATTTATGTGAAGAATGTATTAATGTGAAAAAAAAATGCACTAAATTTGGTAATCATTTAAATGCAATATATTTTCTCTTTTGTCATTATTAATGTGAAGAAAGTATCACAAAATAATATTTTTGGACTGTTTGAATTGCCATCGTTCCGTACCCTTTAAACAAAAATCCTGGGTCCGCCACTGGGACAATGTATCTGAGATCAGAGGGCCAAAGCAGAAACCAAATTTAGGTTCCAAAACCTTGAACAGGCTGGATATGGCCTGAAAAAAGGACAATTTTTAGACCCATTTCGTCTTTTATGTATATAGTATATGTTTCATATATATACAAAACAAGATATATAGTTTTAACGTAGTACTTTCTTATGCCATAGTATAAACGGTCCTAATTTTCTTAAGATTATTGTATTAATATGGACTCAGCCTTAAAGCCCAGAATGAATTAACAGTTTTTCATCTGGTGGACTTGGGCCTACCCATTTCCCAACCATATGGACTCATATTCAAGCAGTAGGGTCCATGTCTTACGCCCTAATGGGCCTAGACTCCTCAATGTAAATAGATCTGGCCTTGGGCATAGGTGAGTCTGATCCGAATCTTGCCCATTGACGGCCTCTAACTACTAACTACTTTCAAAGTGCTGAAGATCATCATCTTACCTGGAAAAAGATGAGTGGTCTTCTTCGATAGACTCCCTATTGCAAAATCCCCATGCATGGGCCACAAGGACAATGCAGCTCAGAATCATGGATTAAAATCTCGGCTGATACCGAGTCATATCGGCCGATATGACTCGGTATCGGCCAATACCGAGCCGATATCTCGCTGAGATATCGGTCTCTGCAAAATATCCCTAATAAATCGTAAAATATCGGCCGATATGATATTTATATCCTGTGAACCGATATCTCGGCCGATATTTTCAAAATATAGGCCGAGATGATATCAAAAAGGGTAAAAACCCTAATTTTTGCAACTTTTTCCCCATCTTCATCTTCTTCTCATCTCTTCTCATTTCCTTACTACCCATAGCAGTAGCCCTACTCCCTCTTGCATATTTTCAAATCCCACATTAATTTTTTGAAGAAAATATTATCTAAGGTAAGAGAAAATCAACCTAAAGCATTTTATTATGTGTTTTTTTTTAAAATTTTTTAGATGAAGTATATAAATCATTGGGTTTGTCATTTGTGTTGTGTTCTTCATTTAGAAGTTAGATCTACATACTTTCATGCTAAATCTACTCATACACATGATTTTGAACTTTTTTTTCCAATTTTTTTTTTATTTTTGGATTTTTTAATATTTGAATTATTATATATCATTTTTTGGGGATTTCATCATAACTATGTTCTTTCAACTATTTACTCATCACAACTTATTTGATGATTGAGTTAGTATTAAATGATGATTGATATGTTATCTTTATTTTCTTATATTTTACACTAATAAATTGATCATGAGCATCAATAATAGTTGCATTATATGAAATACTAAAGAAAACAACGAACTGCGACACAGACATGACTCATTACTTAAGGTGACCGAGATTTTAATTTATTGTTGTTACTAATGGAAAAAAATATTGTATTCCAGCATTTTCTAATATTCTGGATTTTTTGGATATTTTTGCAAATTTTTTTGGATTAAAAAAAAATTCACACTGCGGAGACCGCGACGGACTGATATCCGCGACCGATATCGATATCATATCGGTTTTTCGGCCCGGCTGATACCGCAACCGAGACCGAGATTTTAAACCATGCTCAGAATCCAAGTCCCTCAAAGCCAGGAAGGCCTCAGAGTTCTCCAGGTCTAGCACCATAAATCCATCTGTGGGGCCTGCATTTGAAATTCAAACCAATATTCAATGCAATTTTCCCAGCTTGTGTTCCCAAAACCATCTTCAAAGTGTTAAAAAGGGGTGAACTGAATAGGCTTTACCAGAAGCAATGGAAGTACCCAGTCTGTTTACTTGAACTCTTCAAGAGAATTTGGTGTGTTGAAAAATTAATGACATGATATTATGATTGGTGGAATCTCTAGATGCTCAAGTACAAAATTCGACCAATAATAGTGGAATGCCACTATGTCTAAAAATCTCAAAATTCGATTAACAAAAATGATATGATATGATATGATTGGTGGAATTCCACTAGAAATGATAATCCACTATGATAATATATGATATGATAGTGGAAATCCGATAGGCAACATGATATGATTGCTGGAATTCCACTATGTCTAAAAATTTCAGAATTCGATTAACAAAAATTCTTTGAATTCCAGCAAAGAAGTAGACCCTTAATCTTGGATAGACCTAATAATATAGACCTCCCTCTAGTTGCCTAAGTACAATTCATTGGAGAGTTTTCTTTTCCTTTTTCTTATTATTATTTTTTGTTCGGCCAAATAGGCTGGTAGGTACTCATTAGAAATGTGATCCAAGGAAATAAAAGCAAGTTCCATCACTAGAGATGTAAGCTTTCCACTCCCATGAGACACCTAGGGTTCAATCGCTTGATACCAAGATGACAGGTGAGGTTCCCAACTAATTGGGCAACTCCTTATTTCAATTCATTATAGAGTTGTTATTCTTTGAGGGCACGGCCATGAGCCATCATTATAAATCATCAGTGCAACTAACTACAATTTCCAAACAGGTCAAAATCAGAGAGTTGGGATCCTCCGGACTCTGGAATTCCATGAGCTAATCTTTTTTTTTTTTTGCTAGGAAATGAGCTCATCATGATAAATAAATCAATGAGCCTAACTACAAAATTCGTATCATTTCAAAAATCACTTTGCAACCAATTATTAGGTCTATGTCAAATTTCACAAAAAACTACTAAAACCGGAGTAATATCTCATGTTAGATTGATCGTAATGTAGAACACATAAATATAATAAAAAAATTAAAACACAAAATGCAAAAACTGTATTGGAAGTGAACATGACTTCTATATATGGGAGTGAAATTTGTGATAAACCTGCAGGAAGAAAGTGATTGTGAGAGGTTCAAACTCTGTAAGTGAATGCCACTAATAGATCTATAATGATGAATTGAGAAAATTCTCCAATTGAGAATAAGAATTTGAGAGAGAGATGGATATGATTCCAACTGTGCCAGGGTCAAATATGCATTGATTTGACCTATCCAGTACAGCCACAACTAGATATATGATATACATAAATTTAGTTAGCAGTGATGCCATTGTACTGTTGAAGTGCACCCCTCATCCAAGCTGACAAGTTCAATGCACTTTGTTTTGACATGAACCCACTATATTCATCATTTGCCCAAAAGTGGTCAAGAGAAATTGGCCATTCTTAAGTTTCAAGAAAGCTGGCCAGCCATTTCCTTATTTATTTCTCACTGGTCTCCTTGGCCACGCAAGTGATGGCTACTTCCAACCTTCCCTGTTTTTTAATATGTCAATGGAAGCAGTTGCGAGGTTCGAACCATTGTACCATATGATCAAGTGTAATTTTATTTGAATCTTGCACGTCATCTTCTTTGACTGTTGTTCTCTTCCACTTGCCTTTTAAATATATTACAGTGCACGATAAATTAGGAAGGGAGAACATACAAATAAGGGTCAATATCTTCATGGGTAGAAACATAAATCCTATTTGTAGCCTTGCAGCTATGATGAAAAAGGAAAAAAATTAACTCTTGCTAGTAAAGTATGATGAATGAAAAAAAAAAAAAAAACCTAATGCACTTTCGAAATTATCAAACTTGACTGCAATAATGTAGAGAGTGAGGATCATCTTACTGGATTGATATTTGTTGTACCCCTGTTTCTTTCATTGGTATTCATTGAGGGAGTAATATTTAGCTGAAAACCGTCCAGCATTTCAGAACTGTGGACTGGTTCCCCATTGGTTGGGACCCCTGTTTCTCACCTTACTGTGGTCTTTTCTTTGCCGTGTAAGTTTCTCTCCCTCCATGCAGAATTCTCTTTCTGTGTGTGTAGGCTCTCTCCCTAACTCTGATAGGTCCCAAGGACCTTGGCTGTGTACCAAGATAAAAAAAACGCTTCAGAATTCAGAATTGTGAACCTGATACGCATGCACAATTCTGAGGCAGAGAGGAGTAGAAATATCATGGCTTTGTGACCCTTAACCAGACTGTTGTGATCATTAAGTTCCCCCTATATGGTGTTGATCTGCTAATTTCATGATGTGAGGCCTTTCAATTCCCCCTACCAGAATGATTTGCGACCGTTGGTGGACCCCTGACATTTCTAAACTATCTAGGTGCACCCCATATGATGCTGCCCTTGTATTTTCTCAAGCCAGTGGTCCCCATCAACACTCCATGGTTAGGTCCAACAAAACTCATTATATTACTTGTCAATGTATGTAACACTGCTGCCCCAGTAAAATCCTTCCAACATTCAACGGGCCTGTAGATTTGATGAGGAATTTGCGTTGTAACCTTAGCCCATATTTTATATGGTGAATGGTAGGGGTTAAAAATGGGGCTGCTCCTAAAAGCATACCCTATTTGAAAGTGGCCCTGTTGGTTTTTTTTTTTTTCCTCGATGAAGTGGGTATCCCTATGGTATTTGTGTGTGCGACTCATCAACACATGTTCATCAAACAAATTTAACACAAGATGTGGGGAGCAAACTCAAACTTTATCCTAATGAACCATCTACCAGGCTGGTATTTGGAAATATTTTGAGAATAAAAAAGGAATAAAAAGATGAGAAAGTCTTCAAAGTTTAACAGCTTTATTAGTACATCATGAATTGGGAAATTTTAGATTTACACGAGATTTGTCCATGCAATCGGCTTTTTCTTTTCTTTTCCAGGCTAGATGGCTCCAAGGTCCACTCATCCATGTGATGTAGTCCTTCATCTCCATGTGATTAAATTTATGACCAATTAAGATAAAATGGAACTGCTGTATATTCTCCTTCTTTTTGAATTGAATGTAGAGTGATGTTACCAAATAGTAATTTGATTTGGGAGGGGCGTGCAATCAAAGCACGCAGTGGGGAGGTGGGGGGCCACGGAACCTCATGGCTTCATCATCACTTTGACAGAAAAGGAAAAAGAAGCCACCTTTTTTCAAATTAAGTGCGTTCCAACTTCCAAAGCAAATTATCAGTCCTTGTATCATTTCCCCTTTAATTCACGCCACTTGTGGTTGTGGCAAACCTAACCAAATTATCAGAAAAGACAAGACCCAGGAAATGTGAAATGTGCAAATTATTATGACATGTTTGGCAACAACTGAAGCCTCGGAATCTTTTTTGCTGCCCCTGCATAAGGATTTTTCACTTTAGGGTTTTACATTGATACATGCATGTCCAAGTATACAACTAAAAAAAGTTTGAATCAATGTGTAAATCTTAAAAAACTAGAATTCCCAAATCCTATGCTCATGTTCGAGCAATGGTAATGCACTACCCAGCTATCACAAGGAAGATGGTGCTTACTGTGAAAACTGAAAACCTTCATTAACGAGGCTAGTGGTAAAACAACAATACAAGGGGAAAAAAAAGACTTCATGTTGTTTTCTGCCAACCATGCCACCAATGCAAGGTTAGTGGTCATAACATCCTAACAGTACTCTCTGAAATGTGATGGAATATTATATTCTAATCATACAAGCGATAGTACCCCCAATAGCAAGGGTCTCTCATCTAACACAATTTTTTAGGAATCGATCTCTAGGATTGCCTCACAACGTTGTACCACTCACCCATCTAGTAAAAACAAAAAACAAAACACAATTCATGGTTTTAACTTAACCCAAGCCCAGTTGTATCACCATATGCATATAGTGTGATATATATATATATATATATATTTAACTTTAACTTCCTCACTTTTGTACTTGGAACTTTCCCTTTTGGGGTGTCCCTCACAAAAAATGGTGAAGGATAGATGCATATGAACATTTCCCTATATATATATATTTGGCCATGAGTAACAATGATTTTGTATGTGCATAGTTGGAACTTAATATGTATTTAAACTCAAGTACTAACTACCTTTTAAATCTATTTTGGTATTTTGTTACATTAAGAAACCTTACTAATAATTTTAAATGAAGATTCATAATTTTTTTATTTTTTTTAAATATTTGTTTCAATGAAAAATGGGCAAAAACAAATCTATAAATTGACAATATACCACCAATATCTCAGCTGACATTTAAACATGGATCCATGATAATGTTTCACCATTGGATCATCCAAAAGAAAGGGTGTCAACAAGCCAAGTTTAAGATGTGTATATTTATTTCAGAGGCCTAAGTACGTTTACTATTGAGGAGTCTAAATCCAACATAGAGTACAACGGATAACGGCAATGTGAAATCCAACATAGAGTACTAACGGATAACGGCAATGTGATTTTGGGACAAGTCTTTGATGATAATAATGATGATTTAATTTGAGTAATGCTGTATAGCGCCTGAGCACCTTCCTTATGAAGTCCTTACGTCTAATGAGATCTACCTGAATCTATGACAATCAAGGGAGCCATTATATATAATAAAAAAAGATTTGACCATGAAGGGGCAAAATATAAAATTTCAAGCTAGTCAAAGTTCTTTACCTAAAAAAAGGTCCTTAAAATTTAACGGATATATATATTATGCATCTGCGATGAGATGTAAGACTTGCCAATATCTAAATCTTTTTTCTCATTTGATAAATGGCCAATATCTTGAAGTTAGTGCCAAGTCATAAGGAGCTAGTGTGTTAAGAGATTGAATCGATTTGATGCAAGGCCCAAGCATATAAACCCAAGAGGGGAGCATGAAAGTGGGGGGGCACTGTAGTATAATGGAGACAAATTTTGCATTGAATGAGTAAAACAGACAGAAATAATATTTGGATCCATTGAAAACAAAAGTAACAAGTAAAGGTCAACCAAGCAAAAAGGAAAAATCAAGTAATAATGGAGAAACCCAAGGTAAAGTTTATGTGATGTGGATTTTTTCTGAATTGGGAAGAGTGGACGAAACCTCCTCATGTTCCCACCAAACCAGGCAACTGCCAGTCTGCCACCAAACCTTCAAAGTTCAAACCTCACCAGCCAGTCAAAATGTCAAAAGCAATATCAAGTCGATTTTAAAGACCATAGGAAATAGGAATCTAAACTTAAAAATAGCAATGAAAAGCAAACCCAACTTCTTTTCGTGTAATGGACGAACAGGCCGTGTCTGCAAGATATTTAGTGGTCTATGCATCAAATATTTTCGTCTCAAGCTATATGAAAGAGGAAGAAAGCAAAAACACCAGTGCATGTTGCTTTATAAGCCTTGGCCATATATAAGTTTGTCCTCCTTATTTTCTCAACTCTTCTTTCTTTATTTTTCTTAATATAGTTTTGATTTATCTTTTAAATTTACTTTATTTAACTTATTTTTATAGCATTTAAGAGTAACATTAATATGTTCTAAATTACTTAAAAACTCATTGGAGCTGATTTGGACTTGTTTAAAATAAACCAACAATGACACCATTGACGTATCATTGATGAGAAGATTTTATATGTAGGCTGATAGTCCACAAAAAAGAAAAAAAAAAGCATAGAACAAAGAGGGCCTAGATGATAGTGTGAAGATATATATGAACAAATGTAACCTATAAGAGAATTTGGATTAGAGTAAATTCAAATGGAGAAACACAATTTACCCAACATGGTTGAGACGAATATGCTTTAATGATGGTGAAAAACTTGTTTTTAAAGGGCCAATCCCACTTCATTTTTATTATGATTTCTTTGCTTTTTCTTTTTTCTTTTTTCTTTTTTGGTACCTCTACCAAGGGGGTTAAGATCCAAGAAAGAGCCTGCACACACGAAAAGACAGTTCACTCACGTGAGAAAGGAACACACACACCCGAAAAGAAATGACATACCTAGGGTTCAGTCTTGGACTGTAAGATGAGAACAGTCACTTCTTACCGCTCATATAAGGAGCCGTTCTTAGAATTCCTTTCCTTGGAAAATTTAAAACTCCCTTGTCACCTTATCTAGCAGCCGGGACCCATATATTTGAACTTGGTTGTTACGTTAGTAATTGGATTGGTAGTATTTTAAGAAAGGAAAAGAGAGAACAAGCAGGGCGGCATAACTTCTGTTCAATAAAATAAAGACATTCAAAATTCTGTTCAACATCTAGAGCCCACAATTCAAAATTGAAGACCACTTGTTTCACATAATTAAAAAAATTGGAATGTAGCAGACCTGTACTGTCCTCCCCAAGTTTTAAACCAATATTTCATGGGCTTACATTTGTAATTGTTCTTAGATGGTCGTCTCGTATAAACCGGCCAAGTTTTTCAACCCTGCTGGGTTGTCCATGCAAATTTAGGGCGTTTATAAATCTTCTCATTCATCCGTATTTAATCAATAGAACAAATTCAAGAATCAGTGTACTGTACAGTTGCACAACAGTTTAATCTCAAGACTACCGATCATACGGGCTTTGGTTTTGGATAAAAGATGTCATGTATTAGAACGATTATGGGCCATTTTCTTTTCTAGTGGTTGGGATTTTTGAGACATGATTGTAACAATCCAGATCTCCCAGTATGATGTTGTCTTCTTTGGCTCATGCGGCTCGGGCCCCGTGGGCTCTGGCCCAATCTTGGCTCAAGATTTTGTTTTTGGAACCACACATTGAGACCAACTCATTCGTAGTTCATTTATCCTTATGAGTATTATATGAAAATTTAAAAGGCTCAGGTTGAGGGGGAAAGGAGTTCAAAATAAATTGGACTATGTAATTATCAAAATTGTCATTTTTAGAGAGTTGAGTTTGGCCGCTATATCCCTCATCTCCATGATATGCTCAATACCACTTGTTAGATCTTATATAGTTTGCAATTCAAATCAAACCTATGGATCTTAAATTACGCATTAACAATGGATAATCTAAAATACTAAAAGTGTACCTTGCACCATGATCTTGATGATGGGTGGACCTCTTTTCTCGAATAGGGTTTTCTCATATTTCTCTTATCACCCATTCCAATATGCGTGGAGTTGATGGTACTTTTCAGATCTTCTAAGTTAAAAGAGAGGACTGGAAAACCATATATATAGATAAGCCATAAAGTGATTTCTTTCCATCAAAGAAATCTAATAAAGATAAGTTTCTTAATTCCCTCAAATTAGCAAACAAAAGTCCTATTTGATTGAGCTTGCTAAAACTGAATCCAATATAAACTTAATAAAATAAAAAACTAATAAAGGAAAAGTAACTTAAATTAGTGAGCTTAAACCGTGGCTCCCAACAGTGTTGCATACGTGGTCATGAAGACCACTCACGTCTAACAATGACGTCTCTAAAATTTTCAAATTCCTCGTTTCTTGTCAAGAAGTTCTGAATTCCAGCACATGAAAAGGTCCAATTGGCCTTGGAGAATTCATAAACCCCACGCTCTTTGCATTTTGGTGGAATTCCTGAATGCTCGAGTCCAAAGGAGCATCCAGGAATTCCACCTTTGTCTGAGAATTTAAGATTTTTTCAAACAGGAATTCCTGAAATTCTAATAAATAAACAGCCCTAAAGCTTGAACAAATAGCTCAAAACAAAAGGAGTTGTTTCTATGATGACTACTTTATATTCCACAATGTGCTTCAGTGAGAATTATATATTCATATTTATTCAACAACATATAAATATATATATATATATTTATATAATGATGTTATCTTAATAATAAATGCAATATTGTTTCTATAATGAAGTTTGGACTAGTAATCTGTCATGACTATTGATTTGAGTCAATGCAATGAACTCGGCCTACCATTATGGGTCAATGAAAGTGGCAAAATAAAAGATCCCAGGGCTTGAAGAGCATGACCACACTTCTTAAACAAAATTAGGCAAATGAAACGTACCTTGCAAGCATAGCGAGGATTTCATCTTTGACTTGGAAAGATTAGAAACCGTCAAGCAAACTCTCTTTTAGAAAAGGGTAAGACGAAAGTAGGGATTAATTAGGTAGAACAAAAAAAATTTACAACGACTGAGGATTTTTTCATTTATTACTGTGTGAGGATATTCCCCAAGACGACCGACCTCAGCCCTCGGCCTCGGCAAAAAGTCCACTTCGGTAAAAGTGCCAATTGGTCTTGGCCAGGTCCCCCATCTCAGCCAGGTTCTTCATCTCGGCCAGGTTCTCCATCTCGGCATTGCCAGGAGCTCCCGCCTTGGCACCATGTCTCGACTTCGGCCAGATCACCAGGTCGGTCTTCACCGCCTCGGTTCACCACCTCGATAAAATGCTCCATCTTGGTAATAAGGCTAGATCAAGCTCCAGATCACCAGGTCGGTCTTCACCACCTTGGTAAAATGCCCCATCTCGGTAATAAGGCTAGATCAAGCTCACAGCCGACCTCGGCAACAGTGCCAGCGCGCCCATGTGAAGGTACGACCACGTTACAGAACGTGCTGACAGATGGGACGGGCGCCGAATAGAGATAAGGAGTTGTTCTTATCCGAATGTCACATCCACAACTCTCGAGGCATCAGGGTAAGGTCCGATGGGACAAAGTAGGCTACGATGGGACAGCCTCTCAAGTGCTTACCCCAAAGTCAGCTCTCTCCCTCTATAAATATTCATAAGCCTTTAACATGTAGGGGGGGCGCATCCACATGTTGGTACGCCATCTCCTCCCTCCAAACTTCATCTCCTACCTTTGCTTAGTCCTGCAACTACAACTAACTGAGGCATCGGAGAACCCTGCGCTGCCCAAGCCAGGGTCCTTCACCGTCTTCTTTCCCTTTCTCCAGTTCAAGGCAGGCAGCGGTCTTTTTCATCTATAAGGAGCTCCACCCTCCTCAAGACACCACCAAAATCACCCCCTCGGGTCTCTGAATTTTTGTGTACTTACAATTGGCGCCGTCTGTGGGAAAAGATAAAAAAGTCATCTTCCCAAACACCATGCCTCGAAGAACCGGAAAGGGGAAAGAACCGTCGACATGTTCAACACAGCTGCCTCCAATCCCCCTCCAGAAGAGGTCCAGAGCAAACTCTGGTCCAACGAGCGTCCACAGGCCGGAAACTCAGTCAGGTTCATCCTCTAAGGGGGTGACAGCACCTTCCCGACGAGATGACCGTCGACTGAAGTCTTCCCGGCAAAAGGACCCTCAGTTAGGCATCTCAGCCCCTCAGCTCGGTGACAGCACCAGCTAGGCAACTAGGCATCTCAGCCCCTCAGCTAGGTGACAGCACCAGCTAGGCAGCTTGGCATCTCAGCCCTTCAGCTCGGTGACAGCACCAGCGAGGCAGCTTGGCATCTCAGCCCCTCAGCTCGGTGACAGCACCAGCGAGGCAGCTTGGCATCTCAGCCCCTCAGCTCGGTGACAGCACCAGCTAGGCAGCTTGGCATCTCAGCCCCTCAGCTCGGTGACAGCACCAGCTAGGCAGCTAGGCATCTCAGCCCCTCAGCTAGGTGACAGCACCAGTTAGGCAGCTTGGCATCTCAACCCCTCAGCTCGGTGACAGCAGCAGGTAGGCAGCTAGGCATCTCAGCCCCTCGGCTCGGTGACAGTACCAGCTAGGCAGCTTGGCATCTCAGGCCCTCAACTCGGTGACAGCACCAGCTAGGCAGCTAGGCATCTCAGCCCCTCAGCTAGGTGACAGCACCAGCTAGGCAGCTTGGCATCTCAGCCCCTCACCTCGGTGACAGCAGCAGCTAGGCAGCTAGGCATCTCAGCCCCTCAGCTAGGTGACAGCACCAGCTAGGCAGCTAGGCATCTCAGCCCCTCAGCTAGGTGACAACACCAGCTAGGCAGCTTGGCATCTCAGCCCCTCAACTCGGTGACAGCACCAGCTAGGCAGCTTGGCATCTCAGCCCTTTAGCTCGGTGACAGCACCAGCTAGGTCGCTTGGCATCTCAGCCCTTCAGTTCGGTGACAGCACCAGCTAGGCTGCTTCGCATCTCAGCCCCTCAGCTAGGTGACAGCACCAGCTAGGCAGCTAGACATCTCCGCCCCTCAGCTCGGTGATAGCACCAGCTAGGCAGCTTGGCATCTCGGTAATAGTACCAGATCGCCGGTCATAAAGATTACACCTCTGGTGACGAGCCAGCAGGTAATGTCCCTCATCTCGGCTACGCGCCAGATTTTGCCTACGCAACCAAAAGGACAGCACTGGCCCCGGTAAAAGTACCAACCAGTCCTGTCCCGATCTCGGCACTCAGCATCTTGGTAATAGTACCAGATCGCTAGCCGAAAATACAGCGTTGCCCCGGTAAAAGTACAAGCTGGTCATATCCTGATCTTGGCACAAAGCATCTCGGTAACAGTACCAGATCGCTAGCCAAAAAGACCACTGAACCGGTAACAGTAGTAAATCGCTAACGGCACCAAGCATCTCGGTAACAGTACCAGACCGCTAGCCAAAAGGCCCCGGTAAAAGTACCATCCAGTTATGTCCCGGCCTCTCAGTTGGTGACAAACCGGATCACTGAAGGCCACAAAGCTCAAGCTGAAATCAGCTACCACAGAATAAACGTTTGACAGCAAGCGTGAAGAAAAGCTTCTCTTTTATAGCTTCCGATCTCAAAGAGTTGGGAACTCTAAAGAAGGTCAAAAGCTGGGGGGCTTTGTGTGGGGATATTCCCCAAGACGACCGACCTCAGCCCTCGGCCTCGGCAAAAAGTCCACTTCGGTAAAAGTGCCAATTGGTCTCGGCCAGGTCCCCTATCTCGGCCAGGTTCTCCATCTCGGAATTGCCAGGAGCCCTCGCCTTGGCACCATGTCTCGACTTCGGCCAGATCACTAGGTCGATCTTCACCGCCTCGGTTCACCACCTCGGTAAAATGCTCCATCTCGATAATAAGGCTAGATCAAGCTCCAGATCACCAGGTCGGTCTTCACCACCTCGGTAAAATGCCCCATCTCGGTAATAAGGCTAGATAAAGCTCACAGCCGACCTCGGCAATAGTGCCAGCGCGCCCATGTGAAGGTACGGCCACGTTACAGAACGTGCTGACAGATGGGACGGGCGCCGAATAGAGATAAGGAGTTGTCCTTATCCGAATGTCACATCCACAACTCTCAAGGCATCAGGGTAAGGTCCGATGGGACAAAGTAGGCTATGATGGGACAGCCTCTCAAGTGCTTGCCCCAAAGTCAGCTCTCTCCCTCTATAAATATTCATAAGCCTTTAACAGGTAAAGGGGGGGCCATCCACATGTTGGTACGCCATCTCCTCCTTCCAAACTTCATCTCCTACCTTTGCTTAGTCTTACAACTGCAACTAACTGAGGTATCGGAGAGCCCTGTGCTGCCCAAGCCAAGGTCCTTCACTGTCTTCTTTCTCTTTCCCTTTCTCAAGTTCAAGGCAAACAGCGGTCTTTCTCATCTATAAGGAGCTCCATCCTCCTCAAGACACCACCAAAATCACCCCCCCAGGTCTGTGAATTTTTGTGCACTTACAATTACTATTTTTTGAGTACCTCAATTTATTAGATGACACCCAAGATAGCCCACATTGGTGGGAAGAGAAAACCCACGCAACAAAAAAAAAAAAAAAAAGAAAAGAATCCATTCAAGCAAGAAGAGAAACCCACAACGTTGGAAGGATAGCCCACACACACCTAAAAGACAAGTTGCTTGCTCGGGAATTAAATCTTAAACACCGTGTGAGATGTGGAGTTGCCAACTAACTGAAAATTTTATTATTCTCACTCCAATGTAGCAGTGCGCAAGTTTAAATATCTAATTACATGTTTTTTTACCCTTTCTGTCTAATGTTCCAAATAGCTATTAAGTTTGGGGCACTAGCAATTCAAGTAGGACAATTCAAGTTGTTTAAGGGAACGTTTGTGTACACACTCTTTCAGCGGAAAGAGGAAATTGCCACGTCATCAAATTCCATAGAAATGAAAACCTCGGAAAAGGATTTTCGTATAATCTAGAAATTTATGTTTGGTGCAAAAAGAGTTTCCTCATTGAATTGGTACTAATGTTGTTTGGTGCGGCCATGGATTTCTTATAGAATATCAAAATTTCTTATTTGGTGATATAATTTTTTGAAGAAAAATAACATAAATGTATATTATTTATTCAATATTAAATAATAATCTATATAAAGAAAAAAATAAAGGAGTTGTATGATTTTTGGGTTGAAATGGACAAGAGTGAGGAAAAAAGGGAGGAATTTTTCGAGGAAATCAACTTCCCATATCCTCCATAGGAAATCTATTTTCACCATTATCAAGGAAAATGCTGATGAGGCAGAAAAGCATTTCAATAAAATTATTTCGCACTAAATGCCGAAAAAATAGGTATTTCACAAAAAAAAAAAAAAAAAAAAAAAAAACCACCCACTTTCCTACGAAAAAGTGTTACACAAATATAACTTAAGGGCCAGTTTGGTAACTCTACTAATATAGTCAAGTCAAGTAAAGTTGATTTTGAAGAAAGAATAAAATATAAGTGGGTTATGATGGTATTTTATTTTTAGTTGTTTGTTATGCAATCTTTTTGACTTTTTGTATGAGAAAGTGAAGTTTTTTTATATTTTAGTGGATAAAAGTAGTTGCTTTTTTACTTTTTATATAAAAAAGATGGAGGAAATTTTGAATAAAATATATTTGATGTGACACTTTATCTGTAAAGTAGAGACTTTATTTGACTTTAATTATATTAGTGAAGTGACAAACGCGGCCTAAAGGTGATCACAGCTACTTCCGAAAGTAAAATCTAACAATATTGAATGCTGCCGCACATCGGCGCCCTTTACCGTACGCTCCCAGACAAAGGTATAACGGTTCTGCCCTGTGCGTCTCCTTCCACGTAAGGACACATTTGTCTGCTATGCCCACAGACATGTCAGCCACTGACCCACATTGGTCGCCCCCTTCATATTCCCTACCCGCGTAAGTCCATCATCTCCCGCGTGGAAATGAGAGTACGCAGTATTTCACTTCCTATCATTATTTTGTTCGAGTCCATGAATCACATTAAATCCCATATGACTCTATTTGGGGGACCACCATTAAAACCTAAATCATCACCTTTAGAATCGGATTGAATCTAATTTTACTGTAATAAAAGTTGGGTACATATGAATATTGTCTCCTCTTTATTTTTACAAGATGAATTCTGGCAAGGCAACATCTACTTACAAAGGTTTAGTTTCCACTAATTGGGCCCCATTGAGGAACTTTCAGGATTTCTAGTAATTCTTGCACTAATTGACAAGTGAACCACATGTGATCAACTTGACTGCAACTCAATTAGAGTGGAGTCCACGGGGATGCAAAAAGGTTGGAGCCAAGGTGAAATCATAAAATACATGTGGACTCGGATCCATCTATAGATCCAAATCTAAATCCAACAAAGCACCTAAATAGTATATATAGATCTGATTTCAACTTCAAGAAAGAAACAGAAAAAGAGGAAAAAAAAAAAAAAAAAAAAACAACTTTTGGATCTGAATCCAAAATAGAATGTAGAGTGCATTAATATAATTAGGTAAAAGAGGTAATAAGACTATCTAAATATAAAGTTAAAAATATCAAATGATATATGCTTAAAGCTATGTAGATGATCAAATATTGATCTAGCCCATACCCTTAAAATTGATATATAATTATAATAAGTGGATGTAATCATCCTGCATCTGAATCTTCAAATGTAAGCATTCCAATCCAAAATTTCTCCCTGCTCGAAAATTAGATGAATTCAACTGACTTGGACACCAAGGAAATTGAATTGCATCTGCAAGTTGCAACTAGGGCCAGGGGGGAAGCTTCCCACATCCCCAGTATAAGGGGAAACTGTGAGTTTTCACAGCTTGGGGCCCCACGGTATTCATTTTATAAAGACTAGGCAGACCTCGGACGACTTTTCCAGTCTATGGGCCGACTGCTTTCGTTGACAGAAGACTCACACGGCAAAGAAACAGCATCTGAGAGAGTAATCACTAATAATTAATCACCCAACAACATCGAAGAAACTTCCCAACCTCCCATAATATAAATAACATCTAACCCATTTGGACACTCCAATCTCTCATCTTCATCTCTTACACAACCAAAATCAGAATCAAGAAGAAGAGGAAGAACAAGAAGAAGAAGATATGGAAGAAGATCCAAACGTCATGCGCCGAAGCAGAGGCCAAGCCTTGGAATACAGCAGGGCTCCCAAAAGCTATGCTTTAAGCGGCAAAATCATGCTTAGCGCCATCATCATCCTCTTCGGCGCCGTCATCCTCATCCTATTCCTCCACGTCTACGCCCGCTGCTGCCTCGCCCGCCGCCGCCGGCCAAGCCGCCGCGGCTCCCGCCTCTCCCTCCACCCCAACGCCGCTACCCCCTCCGGCCCCCGCGGCCTTGACGCCGCCGTTCTCCGCTCCCTCCCTGTTTTCGTCTTCTCCTCCAAGACCCACCAGGAATCGCTCGAATGCGCAGTTTGCTTGTCCGAGTTTGAAGATGGGGAGAAGGGTCGTCTTCTTCCCAAATGCAATCACAGATTCCACATAGACTGCATTGATATGTGGTTTCATTCGCACTCTGCCTGCCCGCTCTGCAGGTCCGACGTGAAACCCGATTCTCCGAAACCGAATCCCGCCCCTGGATTGGAAAATCTGGGAGAAATCTCAGTTGGGGCTGTAAGAAATGGGGATTTGGAAGCGGGTTGTTCGAGTTCGGAACAAACAGAGTCTTCTTCTTCTTCTTCTGGGTCTGGTTCGAGTTCTTCTTCTTCGTGTTCGATTTCGGAGGTTTGTTCGTCTTCTTTGTTTAGAAAGAAGGCTTTGGGGTGTGTGGGGATGGCGATTGAGGTGCCGACGACAAGGGGTGTGGAGGAGGTGGAGATTGCAGTGGTGTCTCCAGGTGGGCAGGGGTTGAAATCGCCGGGGAGTAGGATTTTGGCATTGAAGAGGATCTTGAGCAGAGATAGGAAGGTTGTAACGGAAGCAGCCGATCTGGAACGGGGAGAAGAGCAACCGAATCAAAACTGTAGCTGATACAGAAAGAGAGATTTCTTTCTCCTGTCTTGTTAGAATGGGGAGGGTAGTGGTGGGCCTGGTGGCGGTGCCTCACGCCCGCCTTCCCTGACTTGGATGGAAATGCAATTGGGAAAAAGTTGGGTGCAGAAATGTAAAAAGGCTGAAAAGTTTGGATTGTTTACTTTGTTTGTAATTTTTTTATTATTGGGTGATGGAAATGAGTTCATGAATCTTTGTTATTCGTAATCAAGAAGGAAGTAAGAAACAGGAAAACGAATTCATTATCCGGATCCCCTATTGCAGCTATTACACTTACGCCGGAACTCCATTTTGGGGCCCATATAAATATAATTTGGATCGGTCTTCCATCAGGTGTATATCCTCAAATTTCATTTTTAGAATAGATCCCATGGTAAGATCGACGAAAATGTGACTGACCACATAAATGAAAATGTGACTAGGCACTGACATGGCATAGCTGTTGACGTCCGGTCAATTATGTAAGTTGAAATTTTATTATTATTATTATTATTATTATTTTATAACGGAGGGTGTCCTAGCCCTTTAGGCCAGAACAACCATATGAGTTCAGCGTGAGTCGGGTAAATCTCCTGTGGCTCTAGTGTGGTAGTGCAGTTTTGAACCATCAACCTCCGATGCAAACCGTGGTCTAAGGCCAATTGAGCTACCCCTCGAGATTATATAAGTAGATATTTGAACATATAGTAGTTGAAAATCCTTTTTCTTTCTAAGTTGGTCTACTGACCTGGAGTGATACCACTTAACCATGAGTGTATTGGAAATCGAAAATATGGAATTCATTTTAAACGGTTAATATTATAACTGTGGGAGCCCTATGATGGAGTTCCCGGCACATGTTGCATGCTTCCAATGTAATAGCTGCAAGGGGATCCGACTCATTCTCAATATTGAGCGAAGATCTAATGATTCCCAACGGTGGAGCCCACTTCATAATATATATATATGAACAATTTAAATTTAGGGATATTGACAGTATAGTGGTCCTTAGACTTGACATTCGTCTATGAACTTTCAAAGTTTAAGTATTTTCCACACAATAGTTCACGTAATATCTTAAGGCCATGCAATATCTATCACACATATCTCTCTGTGCGATTTCATAGAGCTCCATCTGTTTTTGGACAAATGACGGTAGTTGTAAGGGCAATATCCATAGGGCCATATGATGGAGTTCCCGGCACATGTTGCATGATTCCAATGTAAAAGCTGCAAGGGGATCCGACTCATTCTCAATATTGAGCGTAGATCTAATGATTCCCATCGGCGGAGCGCACTTCATAATATATATATATATATATATGAACAATTTAAATTTAGGGATTTTGTCCATATAGTGGTCCTTAGATTTGACATTTGTCTATGAACCATTAAAGTTTAAGTATTTCCCATACAACCATTCAAGCAATATCACCCATATCTCTCTGTGCGATTTTATAGGGCTTCATCTGTTTTTGGGCAAATATCAGCAGTTGTAAGGGCAATGTCCCTTAAATTTTAGGTCTTTAGATAGAGTCTCTCCCCTCAACAATGAAACCATAGACCACCTTAAAATAAACCTGCACGTTTTAGCATTAAAAGTGTCATTCGATGTATGAGAATCATTTTTATTCCTAAGTTTTACTCGTGATTAATCGGCTGAGGGTCCCTTTTTTCTTTGTCGTATAGGACACATGGTTAGAGCATTTCAGGGTTGGGACATATGTCACCAAATTCTTGTTGATTCCGGAGAACATGTAGTTGTCGTCGTTAGTAGTAGTAGTAGTTGTCGGCAGTTTTCAGAGATAAGGAGTGTAGTGTCAGATGTCGTCGATTCTTTTCTATCATAGATTGATGCATGTTCTTATCTACAAATCTTCTTATCTTATTTTATACGCATGTTCTTTGTGTTTGTGTAGAGTTGTGGAAGAAGAAGAAAAAGTCTAAATGTCCCGGAGGCTGTCCCGAAATGGGGACCGATCCCACGTGGATGATATAAAAAAAATACCTTAATAGATTTTTTGAAAATGGATGAGGTTCCAAGATGCTCCACGTAGGGGTCGGTCCCAAATTCGGGACGTCCCATTCGGGACATATAGCTGGACTCGAAGAAATATGCGGTAGCACCCGAACTCTGACCTCAAATAGTTTGACTCCCATCCAGCCGAAAAAACACAGCCAAATTAGAGAGTTTCCGGTCTTTTTTTTTGCTGCACCAAACGCAAACAAAAAAAAGTGCTGCTGGCACTATTGACCCCTTAAAAGGATGGACTTTCTATTGGTTTAAATTGGGCGCATAGGCATTGGAGCGGACACAGCTTTCCCACCCAAATGCGAGCCTTATCAGTGTAGGGTAGGATACAAGGTAAAAGACGTGGAGGTGGGGCACATAAGTACAAAATGGTTGTTCGGACCTTCTCTGTATAGGCCTAGTTTTGATTTTATATTTTTGTTATTCTAATAGAACACACACCATTTTAGGTTGATGTCCTGGTCCATGCATTACATACAGTAATTAAAAACAGAAGAAGAGGGAAAAGAGGACGATGCACCTGCTCCCATTGATGTCACCAACACTGTGATATCCTTTCTACCAACAAAAAAAAAAAAAAAAAAAAAAAAAAAAAACATAGTGTCATATTCTGATTGAAGCATGAAATAGTTTGTCTATCAACTTTGATTAGCTCACCGACCCAAGTGTTTTTGCTAAGAATCCAGTGATTAGCTCAGCAACCCAAGTACTTTAGATAAGAAGCCGAACCCATGCACTGAATGTCACCCTCAGCTTCTCCTGAGTGGGACCGACAGTGGGACCCACCTAATATATATCTGAGACGTTTTAAATGATTACTGCATTTTGCATTGGGCTATCCTCAAATTTTACTTTTGTCCCACCTTAAGATTGAGCTTTTGATACCGATAAAAGAAAAAAAGATTGAGCCTTTGATTAAGAATGTGATTAAAGCATATGATTAGTAATGTTAATCACATTCTTAGTCATATGCTCAGCTCTCAGTGAGACCGACTTCTATTGGGATAAAATTTAAGAATATCATGTAAACGGAGAATCATTTTGAGAAGCTTTGATTCTCCATCTGTGGGCGCCGCTATGGACTTCTAAATATTCCACCGGCGGAAATCACGAGGGAGACACTTGGGCAATCCAGACTCTTTAGATAAGGGGTATTTTTAAGCACGCATCAGGTTTGCCTTGGTTCTAGAAACACATAAATTCTTTAAAAATCTTAAAATTCCCCCTTAATTGTAAATTGTAATCTACCATGTGAAAAAAGTGCACTGTTGATTCTTTATTTTTTTTACCCTAAGCCATTAAATTATCCTAAAATCTTAAGTGATAATAAAGCCAAAAGGCCGTTACAAAATTTACATTTTTGGTTCAGTCGGGTTAGACGGTTCTTTAACTACATGCCAAGTTTACATTTTATAATTGACTCATATATAACAAAAGGTCAATTCGTAAAATAGATTGACACAATGATATTTCAAATGAATCTAATTGAATTGGCTCTATTTTAAACACATAAGAGTCTCCAAACAAGCCCTACACATGCTTTATAGTAAACCATAATGTCCTAGAGAGATTGGGAATGGTTAAATTACTTGCATTGAGGCAAGGTTTTTGTTTTGAACGAGGGCTCAAAATCATAGGATTAAATTGTAGGTTTCAAAAACGCTAGTCAAGTGTTTATCAAAAATAGTTTCAAAGATAAGAATCTTTTAAAAGTCAAGGAGTCTTCTAGACCTAAAAAAAAAAATATAAGGATGCTTTTTAGAAAATCCCCTTTAAACATTGATGACAAGGTTGGTAATTCTTCACCGAATCCATCACTCTAATCCAAATGCAAGTACTTGATAATCCAAGGTTCGGTAGAGTCAGGAATCAGGATTCACATTTTCAGATCATTTCAAAATGACCAACTTGGATTGAGACCTTCCTTTTTATTTGAATCGCCAATCCAGCCCCACCCCACCAATTCTAACCCAGTTCAATGCTCTTTTGACTTAGGAGCCCAACTTGAACTTGACCAGGTAATTCGAGGTTTGCGCAGGTCCTTTTGTCTTGAGAGTTGGTGGGTTGAGGCTGGCATGCATGTCCAACCAGTGCCAATTGCATTGGGTCAGTGGCATGATTCACAGCACCCCACTGTGTTGTACATGAGAGGTTTACACTCATATGGGCTGAGGTCGAGCGCATAATATTCTCAATAGCCAAACAAGATAGGCTAGGCCCAAGCCTACTGCTTGAATTGAGAGAAGAGGGAATGAGGATCTAGTTTCTATAGGGAAATGTAAAATCTCACATCTGATGATCATATATTTCTAGTTATTAAAAATGACAACAACAAAAAAAAAAAAAAAAAAAAAAGATTTTGAAAGAGTTTTCTCCTCTCAGGCCTAGTGAAATCAAGCATTCTCCAATTAAACTAAACTTGTATTATTATTATTATTATTTTATTCTTTTTTGGTTATCGGAGGGTTCCCAACCCTTTGGGCTGATCTAATCCCTACAGGCCCAGAGGGAAGCCGGGTAAACTCCCTTGTAGCCCCAGTGCGGTAGTGCGGTTTCGAACCCACAACCTCTAGATGCAAACCGTGGTCCTTCGCCAACTGAGCAATCCCTCGGGATTAATGTGAAAGTGACATTTAATTTTACGGAGATCGTTCTGTTTTATCTTTTGTTTTACCGAAAAAGCAGGCTGGTCTTTTTTTTTTTTTCTTTTGATTGCGTCGTTGACAATTTTTTAATCCTTTTGTTTTCTTTAGTTTTCAATGAGTGGTTCTCTCTATTGTTTTCTCCTAGCACCTTTCTTAATTAAATTCCAAACAACATGGTGGACCTGTGGCTCTGGGAAGCAAATCTCTACCTTTTTTTTCAGAGGCACATCTAGTAACAAGGAAGGAATATGCATATTTGTGGAGCTTGTGATGAGTCGACAAATGTGAGGATTTCTCACTATCCCTAGAAC
This sequence comes from Umbellularia californica, assembly GCA_028538565.1. Taxonomy (NCBI): domain Eukaryota; kingdom Viridiplantae; phylum Streptophyta; class Magnoliopsida; order Laurales; family Lauraceae; genus Umbellularia; species Umbellularia californica. The sequence goes on from JAPQWN010000010.1 coordinate 53,193,690, forward strand.
AAGGGTTCCTCATTAAGGATTTCATATAAATATTAGTGCATATCGATGTGTATAGCTAAGGAAAATTGAAAACGATATGTAAATCCACAAAATGAATATTTCTAAACCTTATCAGATGGGGACCATTCTGAAAATCTAAAATGGGGATTTTCACTACCCTAAGTGCTCTTGGCGATATGCAATTTTCAAATGTGGCTTTTCTATGACTTTGTGAGGATTTTGATGAGGAATCCGTAAGAACTCAATTGGTAATTTTAACCTGAGTTACTCTGCCTCATGAGCAGTTTTCACTTCTCACGTCTCAAGTGGTGCCTTTTAAATCTCAAAGACCTTTCATGCCAGTAGGTGCTCCCCTTGTACGCTAGCCATTTTTAAAACCAGCAGTTCAAACCAAAACTCACAATTCAAGTCTATTTACACTTTACACACGAGTAGAATGAACACTTATAAGCTTCTATTGATCTTCTGTGTCCTTATAAACTTGCATATTACAAATGAATACTGAAGATTCATTATAGTACTGATATCCACTTGGAAGTTGGTGGAGTGGCATAAGATGT